>JAKRZM010000263.1:1156460-1175348 GCA_036379175.1 Heliconius cydno galanthus
CGCCCGCCGCGCCAGGCCGTCACGCCCGAGCCGCAGGCCAGGTTCAAGTGGGGTGGTTGCGGGGACAACTATCAATGGGCTGAGAGGTAACAACACATACGTGCTAATTTCTAATTTTATTTACGGCTCGCTGTATCCCGCACGCAGCAAAGTAGGCAGAGGGAACCTAGTGTTTAGAGACTCCGTTCCCCATTTACCGCCCCGCGCAGTTTTTATTTCACTACCTAATTACATTTAACTAACTCAATGCTAGTTGCTATTTCTAACTGACAATGAACGACTTTTCTGTAATTGCTTTAATTAATTATGTTAATTTCATATCATTTACAGATTCGCTAAACAATTTTTGGATGCACATGAAATAGACGTACGTGATGGTAGGATAGAAGATGAAATTATCGACTTCGAAACGACCACAGAAAAATTTACGACAACTTCAGAACCGACTACAGCGCCTCCTGTGGTGATTCTGGTAGATGATCAGCCAGCGCCGGCCAATACGAGCGCAGCGCCGAGGAGGAAGGGCAGGAGAGGAAGGAAGCGTCTACCACGCTCTCCGCGAAGAGGGAGGCCTACACGAAAAAGATTCAGAACTAGGTTAATGTTTGAATTATTCTACAATCTGTATCTTCTTCTTCATATTTCGCAAGTAATAGACATTGTTAGACTTAGGGTCAATTTAAAGGACTATAGGTAGGCACAATACATTTACTGCTTGTTGCTTAAGCTAACACAGTAATTACATGTGTTTATTATTATTATTGTTCGATAGTTCCAAAGATGTGCACTTACAAACAGACAGGTAAAATTTTATAAATCATATATTTGTGATCTTTAATTGAATGTTCGTTTTTGAATGAAGGCACACTTTTTTAATTATTGTTTTATTATTTCTTTATAAAACAGTATTTTTTAATGAATTGTTTAAAAGTGTGAAGCTGTGTTCAGCCAAAGAACAAGTACCAACCTAATGTCTCTAACTCTAAGAACTCGAAAAATGGATAGGGATATTAAATATATTTTTTTCTATCTTAAGCAATTAAAAGCTTAATGTAAGAAAAAAAAATAAAAACAAAAAAATATTTTAGGTACGATTATGAAGATGACGATAAAGAATATCAATATCGAAACATCGAATACCGAATGGCGGCTGACGACCCTCGCTTCGACCCGCAAGTGGACCTCCACACGCGTCTGCAACATCTACGACCTCTCATTGCTTCTGCTAACCTCGTGAATAGCCGATTTGGAAGAAAGGTAATTCTTTAGTGATACATTATTATTATTTTCCCTTTTTACTTTTTTGACCACTATGGATACGCCGCTTGATAGAAAATTAGTGTTTTTGTCAGCCTATTTATTTTTTTACCTAATAATGAAAAAGTGATTTTTTCAAATATATATAAATTATAAAATTAACGTTGTAAATTTAAACATCATTTTGTCAAGAACGACGCACCTATCAAAGGGATACCGCCGCACACGCCTCATTCCGAAATCGAGTCGTAGGTATTGTTAGCAAAGACATAGAGCATTATAACAATATACAAAACAGCTATTTAATATTTTAAAGTCACAAAGTTTTTTTGGGATATATATTTGCCTATTGTGTTTACAAAAAAATCTTTAGACAATCAAAACTTATGTAGCTTAAAGATTTGCTTGCTTATGTGATAGGTGGTGTCGCAAGGCATGCGTACCAAGTGCACTTGCCACGGCGTGTCGGGATCGTGCTCAGTGCGCACGTGCTGGCGCGCGCTCACGGCGCTGTCACGAGCGGGCGCCACGCTGGTGCGCGAGGCGGGTCGCGCCGCCGCCGTGCCAGCACGCGCCCCCCGCCCGCTGCGCCGCGCGCGCGCCCGCCTTCGCTACGTCACGCCTAGCCCCGACTACTGCGAGCCCGACCCCGCCGCTGGCTCTCTCGGCACTCATGGCAGGTAAAATATCATGAAATGCACTCTTAGCAAAAGCTCTTCAGTACAACGGGCTGTTTGTAGGTATGGGTAATTTTGTCCTTCTTTTAAGTCAGAGATTAACATCGGCTATGTTGTAGATTGATATAAATATATTGCAAAAAGTGGAGAGCACCAACCACCATCAATTAACTAATATCCCAAATATCTGGATCCTGATTAGCTAAAGTATTAAGGAGTGTGCGTGTGGCAGGAAGTGCAATGTGTCGCTGGGGCAGGGCGCGGGCGGGTGCGGGCGCCTGTGCTGCGGGCGCGGGAGGCGCGCAGTGCGGGCGGCGCGCCTCGAGCGCTGCCGCTGCCGCTACCACTGGTGCTGCCGCGTCGACTGCCAGCTCTGCCGCGTCACCACTGAGGACCACTATTGCAACTAGACCCGTCGCATTATTTATGTACTGTAGTTATTAATCGCCTTGTTTCTCAACTCTATAACCTTCATTGAATTGATTCAAATCTTAAATTTATTTATACAAAATTATGTTAATTTTATGAAAGGCAACACTGCTCTGTGTCGTATTTACGTTAAATTGCATATATTTTACAAAATAATAATAAATAGGTATATTATTTTAATATACATATCATTTATATTAATTTTAAAATCTATGGACGATGAATACGGTAAAGTAGTTAATTCATATTTTTTTTAGTATTCATCTTAAATTACTTAAAATTTACTTACACAAGTGTATTCAAAAATAATGTAATTAGAGAGGAACTTCCTGTACTAATATTTTGTTTTATGATATAATATTTCTATTGTTTGAAGAAATATTTTGAATGTATAATTTTTTTCTCATTAAAATGTAATATTTGTCTAACAGGTACAGATAATATGCCAAAGACATTTACTCTCCAGGTACAATATGCAGGCTAGTCATTTAAATATTTTAAGCTTTTCCATCTGATATTGTGCAATTAGCACTATAGAATAGGATAAGAACGATAGATATAGTGTTGCTGTGACAAATTGTACAATTTATATTTTTTTGCCATTCGCCAAACTCTACGCCTTGCTTGTCTGTTTAATTAAACCAAAACCAATGCATACACACTATCACAGATGAGCATCGAACTCACAGCCATTAGCAGATGAGAGTCAGATGGCGCTATTTTTTTTAATTCTACTTTTTTTTTGCATTTAGCAGGGTGAACAGAGTTAAGTTAGTGTCAAGGCACTCCGCTTTTCGCCCGATTTTGAGATATTGCTTGTTGAGTGACACTCACACATACACGACAATCCCACACTGGTTTTCCAGAGCAGGATAATAAAATTAAATTATTCTGCTGCGTGGGAATCGAATCTACATTCATACATTTTGTCACAAATAGTTTAAATGTATATTAATATTTAACATTTAATAATAGAAGTATATAGAATTAATATTATATATCACCGATTTTTATAATTTTATTTTCTGTGTCATAGTGGAACTTCGCATTCTTTAGGAAGTTGTAGAACAACTAAATATTATTCAAACCTTCTTTTATCATTCATCACTTCATGAATTTTGCGAATATAGACAAATAATTAATCCTAGTAAATATTTTGATATTTTCATGCCTGTTTCAAATTTAACTATAATTTAAATAAATAATTCCAACTAATATATAAAATATTTTTTAGGCTATTTATATAAGAAACATATTTTTAAATAACTTAACTTTCACCTCACTTTAGTAAGCAATTAATTAATTATTATATTTCTTATAAATTTTATATTGTGTAGTAATTTCATTATTGTGACAATAAAACTGTGTAAATTTATTACCTATTATATATATTTTGCTTATTTAAATATGTATATAAGTTATTAAATTATTCAAAGTTACTAAAAAGAATGTAAACTTGTAGTGAATAGGTATAGTGGTTGATAATTACAACAACGCATAGGAATAATATTTAATAGAGTAGGAAGTTCTAATAATTTCAGTGTTTAAAATGTAAATAAATCTGTACTTAAATGTGTGCATTTTAAATATTAACCCTGTCCCACTGTAAACGCAAACATATATTAATTTCATTTTTAACACCTTTAAGGACAGATATAAAGCTATACTCAGTTTCTCTATCATATGATTGATGATCCTGTAGTTTAAAATTGAAAACACGTCCTTTACAACGTCACACGTGACGTCACGATAAATATAGTTACCTATAGAGTCCAATTAAAATTCCTAAAGAGATCCCAGAGATGAGGATATTTTACAATAAAAAAGCTTAATATCTTATAATTTTTATTCACAATTTTTTTCACATTATTTTTGAAAGACAATCTATTGCAGAGTTATGTCATCTAGTAATGTGGCTAGCAAGTGGCTTATGTTATATAAAACGAGTATGCTCTGAAAAGGAGATCCATTGAAGATACAGTCTTTAATCTATTAAAAGCATTTTAAAGCTTTTAATAATACAAATTAAGTAAAAAATATCTTCACAGTTCGAAATTTATTTTACAAAAAAAATATATGCACATAAGCAGAACAATATGGATAGAATGAAAATATGTACTAACGAAAGAAAAAATAGCAAACTGAAATAAAACTAAATTCCGACACTTATGCCGCACACTTCAATATTGCTATCAAATGGTCTAACAATCACTTTCTCTTAAGCATTTTATTTAGAAAAATATATTATACAATATAAATTGTGAACAAAAAAAATCTAATTGGTCCATAACACTGGGATTTATTTTTTTAATTTGTCGATGGTACTGAAATATCTTTATTATAAGAAATTATAATTGTTTGATTTAGTTTGCGATACTTTTAAGTTACCTACTAGAACATTTTTTTTTTCAAAGAGATTTTTTTTTTAACTTCAATAAAAAAAATATTTTCTTAGTATTCCACGCTAGAATAGTACCGCCGACAATAATTAGAAATAAGTGCGAAAATGACAAAAAATATAATTAAAGAACATTATTTACAAAATAGAGTAATGCAATTGATTTAAACCATAGTAAAGTTTAATTATGAGCACACATAGACATAAATTCACGCAGAGCATTCACCTATAAACGTACAACCTAAATTGGAATTACAAAATTTAAGTTACAATAGACAAGATATGTCCTCATCATAACTCCGTATGCGAATGTTCCTTATCTGAAAACAAAATAATATCTTGTTAATAGTGTGAGTATATTTACTACAAAAGTTTATCTTTTTAAAATTGGAACTGTTAATGGCTTAGCTGTCTATATTTAGCGATCTTTTGTTTAACTATAGTTTTGACTATAACATGTTCTATGTTTATAATACATTTTTACTACTTATGCGTTGTCAAAAATAATTTATTCTTTTTTTAAAGTAATTATAGCATTTATCATATATTTTTGGATATTGATGCTATGTTATTAGATTATGATTTCGTATTTGCACAACTTATAATTTAAAAAATTTTTTTAAGCTTGCTTTGGTACTTACCCTTAGGCAGATTTTTTGTTCCAATAATTTCTTCGTTGTGGTGACTATCAATTTCCTGCAAAATAACAAAATATAAAAATTCTTAAATATAGCTTTAAATGAATTTACTAGAATTGGAAACAGTCAAGCGCTCTGATTTCCATTATCCAAAGATGATTGCTTAATAAAATTGATTTCATTTAATTTTAATTTTTTAGAATATTTAGAATAAATATTCTTCCATTTATATAAATTTCATTGTTTTGCCAACTCAACAGAAGACGTAACTGTTGCAGCTTTTTATTTATATATTATGCGTATAGTACGGTAGACTAGTTGTGGCTGCACCGATTCCATTTTAAGGTTCTGTCTTACTTTTGATTATTTTTCCCCGAGTGAAAAATAAACAAAATTTCAGAATAACAGTTACCTGGTCGCTGTCGGCGTGCTGGTAGAGGCCGCGACGAACGCGCGCCTGCAACGCGCGCACCTCCTCGTCGTAAATACGCCACTCGGGCACGATGCGCATGGCCGCGGACAGCTTAGCTTCTTTTGTCATTGGATTATTGCACTGCCATATCAAAAATATATATTGTAGTAAAATAATAGTGCATGTTAATTTTATTCCTATTGGTTTATTAGAGCGATTTTTCGCAATGTGGACAAGCAATGAACATGAAGGTTAAAGTTCATGAAATTTGCAGCATTGAATTTGTGAAGTCATTCAAGTCAAAAATTTTACTAAGCTATACTACTAGAAAAGATATTATAGAACATAGAGCTAATAAAAGCGTGTTAACACCTTACCAAATCAATAGTTTTAGCGTATTCCTTGGAATTATTATCGCACCAGGTCTCACACCAGAGCCATTCTTGGGGAAGCGACTTTATAGCCACTTGATGAATCATGTTATTTGGCAAGTCTTGATCTGTAAATAACATATCATATGAGGAATAAGTTCTACATTTCTTATGAAATTAAAAATCAGCTTCACACTATATCCCGCACACAATAGGGTAGGCCGAGGGAACCTAGTGTTAAGAAACTCCGTTCTCTGTCGAATTCTGGAAGCATTGCGTATTGAATGGCAAATCTCTCCGCGTTTTGCCTCGACACCAGAGCGAAATATGAATTTAAATAAATATTCCATATCCTCGAGTGGGATCCTCCTATAACCAGTCGCGTTTACAGTCAGAATTTGGGCCTCTCAAAAATGGCCATCCCAAAAATTGTACGGTAAGTGCAGAACGAGGTCTTATACAATGTAAAGTTAAAAAAAACAAGAAAAACAAACCCAAATTAGACAAGCTGTTAGGGTCCTGGCTGAGTGCTTGGTACTGTCCACGCAGGCGGTCGCCGGCGGCTATGCGACGAAACCTCTTGAGGTCCACCACGTACAGCGCGCTGATGTGGTAGCTACGCCCTTGCAGATGATTGCGCCAGTAGCCTTGTTTCCAGAACCTTTAAACATGTCAATATGCTTGTATTGTACACTTGTATATACAGTACGGCCAACGAGACATGGCTGCACTGAAGTTTGACTTTCTGAACTTTGTGCGCAATGTACGCGGGAAGATGATAATTAAACGTTAAACAAATCTAAAATCATATTAATACAGCAGATACATATTATAACTGGCGTTTTTTTATAATTTACGTCGTCGTACCATTAATCGTACAATTGAATTATACGATAAATGATCTGTCTAATGATGACGACGTAAATTTTAAAATAAAACGCAAGTTATGCTATTTATAATTGATTTAGATATTATATTTAATTGAGTTATTTATATATTGTAACTTGTATCAATTACCTAAATCCTTCCATTTCCTTCCTACTGTCGCAGAAAGGCGTGTAACCGTAGGGAGCTCCGCCTAGATCAAAATCAACTAATTCCTTCAAATCTGCGCGCACAATCTGTAATAATACGGTTTTGTCAAATCAAATACATACCAATGTATATTAGTAGTGCTACTGCTGTCGTCTATATTTGTTGTTAGTTCATCAATTTCTATGACGAAAATTTTGAATTCTAAGATATATAAAAAAAATAAGAATTCATAATTTCACATTTGTATATAAGCATTTACACATTTGACAATCATTTAAGTGTAAAAATGTTAATACTTATACTATATAAAAAATATCCTGTTTAATTACCTGATCGGCATCAACAAAGATAATCTTCTTAACGTGCAAAGGGAAAAGCACATCAAGGAAGAGAATCTTGTATCCCCATATGGTGCGTTGGCGGTCGCGCTGCCGCTGCAGCCAGCGCGGCCACTGGTACTGTACTAGCTCATACGAGAAACCGTACTCTTCGGCCATGTATGGTAGGATGTCCTGAAAATAAATATCAATGTTACATAAAACAAAAATCTTTACACAGAATATTTATGGGAAAGACTATAATTTATAAATATAACAGAACCCAAAACAGTGACTTTCTATATTATTGTTTATCTGTGTGTTTGTGTACGCTAATCTCAGAAACGGCTCAGTATTATATTGCGATAAGCTTGCCTTAACATTCAGTGTTTAGTTTATTCGTTATAAAAAACATAAATAAAAAGTTATATCAAATTAATAATAATTAATTTAATTTTGTTTAAAAAAAAGAAACAATATAACAGGGAATCCCTCGTGAGTCAGAAGAATTTAATAAAATAGATAAATTTCAGTTTAATAGATTTTAAGCTTCTTCAATACTCACTTACCTTTAAGGAAGGACTCAAATAATTCTTCAAGAACCAGAACTTAACTGGTGATTTAGTATGTTTGAGCACCGACAACATCATAATACGCAGGAACCTCTCGTAAAGATGTCCAGATGCTACGGAGAACACGTTGATCGTTTCATCTTGTGCTTCTTGCTCGTCGCCGCCGCCAAATGAACTATTTAGAAAACAATTCAAAAAATTTATAACAGGCTTTTTAAAATTCTCTTTGTGTTTTGTCAAATTGTCTACGTTTTCTAATTTTAAATAAAAGGAGAGTAACAAAAATAGGAGATATGAATTTCGCCCATAAGCCTACAATCAAAAAGTGAATATTGACAAATATATATATTTTTATGTTTATTTATTTTATTCCCATTTGTTAATCATAATGCTTATTTTCAATAGAATGGCTATCTTCTTTATATAATTAAATCCTGCGACCAGCATCGTGCCATCTTCCATTTTTTGTCTTTTCAGAAACATTGCTAAGCAATTGGCAGAATCTATACGAAAATATCCTGCCTAAAGCAAAATCAGTAAAAGCATATAAAAACTACCTTGCAATAGAATTCCAAATGCCACCCGAGTTCTTTTCATCATTTTCCACGAGTAGATCTAGGTGTTGTTTGTCGGGTTTTTTGCTGACCCGCAGTTTGATAACGTGACTGCGGAACGAGCTCATGAGCACTTGGATATCTTGAGATCCTGATGGCGTGTCTGTGTTTTCATGTCTGGACAATCAAACATAAATTTAATTTAAAAAATTGTTTTTAGCTTCACGCTGTATCCCGTATTTAGCAGGCCTAGTATCGAGACACTTTCCGCCGAATTTGTGAGGCACTGCGTTGAGCTGTGGAATTCAACGCAGAGTTTTAGCCTTGCTACCAGAGTGAAGAAAATAAAATATTAATTAATAATCATTCTTACTCCCGAATGGGCATCCAGCATGTAAGCATCACGTTACAGTTACAGGCTTGTGTCCACGCGCCGGCCTCCAAAAAATGTATTTGAAACTGTATTTTAAAAATTACAGAACAATTCTGTTTTAGACTTTCATATAGGTCAATAAATCAGGTTACACGATAGGATCATATTATTGCATTCACAATAAATATAATGCATAGTAAGATTTTTATTATAGTTAATCACTCAGCTGTATCATACCGGGCAAAGAAAACTTAAGAATGACAACTCTACATTCCGTTTATTTAGGGAAAGGACACCGCTCTTATCTAATCGGCTCGGGAAAATGTAAATAATTTAAATATTAGTATATCCTTGAGTAACAACCAATCTCAAAACCATTAAGGAGAAAAAATTCCTTAATATTACATGGATTGACCATACTTGTTGTGGTTTATTGTGTAGCAGTGAGAGGAGCACAGAGCAGTATGTGGGACTTGCGACACCAGTTTAGGTTTATGGGGTACCATTTGAAATGTGAACAAAGTGTCTTACATCTTGCTAGATAAAGCGTGGAGCTAAAAAGAACAAAATATAAATTATATAGTCAACATACCCAACAATCTCATAGATCTCGTCTGAGCGTCCTGGCCTGAGGCGCAGCATCCAGGCGCCGGGGTTGGCCTTTAGCTGGAAGTAGCCAAGGTTGGCCATCACTATGGTGTCGACGGTATCGGGAGCCGCACGCGTGCCCAGCACCAGCTGGAGGCCACGCGGTGGCGTGCCCAGCGACGTATCCCAAGCGTGACCTTCGAGTAGCAGGTATTCTAGTTCGAATTCACTGTTAGGAAATAAAGTAATAGAATAAAAGCTCATGGAATAAAAATATATAAATAGATATGCAAAGGCATTCTGGGGCATTCTCAGGACAAACGCTGGGAATCAGTTTTAAATAGATTTAAAATTAATTTTCAAAAATATTTTCTGTTTACAAATAATTTAAACAGTTGATATAAAAGACTTGAGAATGACTTATATAATTATTCTTATATAAAGGGACTCGACAGATCCTACAGACAAACTGAATAAACAGTTTTGTAGAACATAGCATAATTTACTATGTCATAACGTTCTAATTGTAATAATAAATAAAACAAAATGTTACCTATGAACCACGGAGTCAACATCAGCGAGGCGTATGTTGTCGAGGTCGTAGACGGACTTGACGCACTCCACGAGCCAGTTGGCGGGCGTGCGCAGCTCGAGCGACAGCAGCGGCGCGTGCGGCAGGCGAGAGAAACGGGCGGCCGCGCCCGCGCTCTGGGACCCGTGCGGGGTGAACTGCAGCTCTGGCTCCAGGACGTAGCGGTAGAAACTACATGGGAGAGATAATTTTTTAGGACTAAGTCAAGTTTATTATTTTTATAAGTATTATGTTGATTTTAAGTAATTAATATTTTACTGTATTTACAGAATTATACATATGACAAAACAATAGATTACAAATAACATCAGCGTTACATTAAAAAAGTAAATATCATATAAATTAACTAAAATGTTATATTTTCCTTGAAATATGAAAGATTATTTAAGTACACAACTAATTGAGAATACCTCTTAAGTGGCATATCTGAGTTCTTATCCTGTGGGTTGAGGAAGAGCCGCAGTCGACAATTAACGACGCGTCGCAAAACTAGCAGTAATGGCGCTAAACGCTGCGCCGCCGTTGACGCCGGGTCCACTACTGCTACTATCTAAAATCGTACACAAACAACCATGACATAATTACCAATTACCAAAGGAATTAAGGGAGCCTGTGAATCTAGTGCTAAGACACTTTAAGTTCCCATTAAGACACTTCCGTTCCCCATTTTCTGCCTTGTTACAAGAAGAAACGAAGAAAAAAAATAAAATAATAAATTTAAATAATTAACTTAAATATAAAATATCACGAATAATATTTATATTTAGACATGTCGCAATTGCTCTACATTATTGAGAACAAAAGAGTTATTTTGTAATCAAAAAAGTACTAAGTAATAAAATCTATAACTAGCTCACCTCAACAGCAGCTTCATCTTTATATATTGGGGGTAGGTCTACAACTGAGTGTTCTGTACGCAGGCCTGAGGGCAAAGGCGTGCGGGCACGAGGACTACGCGCTGCTAGTACGGATATCACTTTAAGATAGTTTTCTGTAGATAGCTCGGCTTCATCATCTATATAAATAATTAAAAAAAATGTTATAATGTAAGTTTGTAAATTTAAAAAAGAATTAAAATGGCGTGATGCAGTGGAACACCATCTGACTGCCATTTTGGCTTCCATTCCGGGAAACGAATTATTTTTTTTTCACTATGTTTAGAAGATAAAGAGAGGCATTAAATTCCATTACTCTAAACGTAATATCCCAAAATTAGGGCAAAAGTAAGAAACTGAGTATCCTTACACTAAGTACCCCCTGCCTACCCTGTGTAGTGCTGTGTGAGACACAGCTTGACACTAAAAAAATAAATACAAAATATTTCCATCATAAAAATTGAATTCAAAAAATATACAACAAAACAAAATTTACCATCATCATCTAAAATATCATTGGTAACTGTTTTTTTCTTATTTAGTAACTCTGAAAGTTTATCTCCATATACTTGATTGCTGTATCTGTAATCAATTATATTATATTATAAGACATGTGATATTTATAACAGTAGACATTTATATTTAATATTTGTATGTAAGTTTAAAGATACAAATACAAAAAATGGCTAAGCGCCAGTCAGATTTACCCATAAAGGGTTCCGTAGAAGCAACCATTGATTAAGGATATAATATATACATAGAATGAGTAGCAAATAATATTTAACTGCATGTTTGTGGAGAAGATTTACTATTTTGAGTGTTAATTTTTCAAACGGTTGAATTGTACAACTAAATCATTTTACTTCATCGTCATTTTTAAAGATCTAAATAAAAACGCCCCTTATTATGAAATAAACAAAAAACATCAACAAATTTACCTCTCAAGCAATACAAAATCCTCCAAAGAGAAAGTTTCGCCCTTGTGGAAGGGTCCGATGAGACGCGCGTTATGCACGACTGCGCGTTCGGACGCACGCAGACGCATGCTACGTGCGCACAGCACGCGCGTCGCTTTCAGCACCCACTCGTGTTTGTTTAGTGCTGGGATTATTTCCGGCTGAAATGAAAATGAAATTAATCTTTCTTTATTATGTGATATAAAGTATGTCGTATTGAGAATATTAAAGAATATTTTTTTAATATATTCGAAAATACAAAAATAAATAATAAATACCAAAGTCACAGTATATAATGTAAATTTTTAATTGTTTATTAAAAATAGTAGTAGCTGCGGTCGCATTAGTATATAAATGATATTTTTTGGACATTCTTTTAAATAATTACTACATTTTCTAAAGTATTAGAGGACTTTCAACACATAAGTAGGCTATACTTTGTGATTACGCGATTTTTATACGATGCGTGAAAAAATAAATATTATCATCTTTCGATTGCGTTGACTTAGAATTTTAAATTCTCCTGGACTGTAGATCTGGATTTTTTATATTCATTTGAGTTTGATATGAGAAAGAGTCTTGCCAGATGGACAAGTGTCAACAGAATCATAAATATACATATATCTATACACTCACCAATATCTCGCAGTCTGCCCTCTCATGGCACCCCTCGTGGTTGAGCAGTCGCAATACGTAGGCGGCGGCGGGCGCGGGCTCGAGCGCGACAAGCGCCGCCAATACGACTTTATTAAGAGATTGATCTGCTCCTGAACCATCTACGTTGGGTATAAACGCTACACGAACACCTCGGGTTTCTTTCTAGAAAACGTTCAAATTACGTTTATGTTTCATTTTTAAATATAACACAAAAAGCATAATTTATTAATATTTTTATATACTATTTATATTAATAGATCGGGGCAAAAACATTTTTGTATTTTGAAGTATTATTATTAATAAAACCTCTTTGGCTGAATGAAGCTGGCTGGTTTTAATACCATTAAATCTGTAGGTAATAAAGAAAAAAAAACAAGTTCCGCCATTTTTCAATTATTTTTCAAGCAAGCAAAATAAACGTATGTAACGAAGAAATTCGGTACATTTTAAACTTTTATTACGAAAAAGGTAAAAATTGCGACGAACGCCGCGAATAAAATTCGTGCGGTTTACGGACCTAATGCGGTATCAATAAGAGTAGCACAAAATGTGATTCAAGTGTTTCAAGTCTGGAAATTTTTGTGTGATAGATGAAATTAAATATAATGTAATAATAATATAACTTTTTCCTCGACTTAGATCGGGTCGGATAGTCTAGACTAAATCAAAATATTAGTATTTTCATTTAGTCTAGACGATATTTCGATGTTTTAAAATGGTAAATTAATATAAATAATAATAATTGTAATTTTTGTGAAATTGATTGTTATATAAATAAAATATACACGAAAATATGTAAACTAAAATTTACCATGAATTCAAGAGCATTTTTCAATAGATCTCTAGATTCCTTCATGGTAAGATCACCAATGACCCATATAGTTTGTGTTATTTTCTCAGGTTTGCCTCCCTTTGAGAAATATTTGAATATTGGCAATGCTGTAGCTAGTGCGTCGCGACCTAAAAATAAAAACAAAATTAGTTTAACGAACATTTGTTGCTAGAGTAAATACATAAAACAAAGACATGTCAAGTCTAGCAGTCTCACAGTGTAACAAATATTGATTTGCGTTAAGTTATTTACAATTTAATTTTGGTTTTCTGTGCCTAATTAAAGCAATAGTTGATATACATACCCGTCAAATGCAATAAGCGGTGCACTTTTTCCTCAGTAAAAAGTTCTGTTGAAGATGGAACTCCCGCTAGATCCAAATATTGTGACGGTTCAGTAGCTAATACACGGCGGTTTAATCTGAACATTTATAGTTTAATTAAAAAAAACCTTATAAGAAATTGACTACAAATACTGTATTATTTTTTTTGCAATCAAATAGGTCGCCGCGGTCGCCGTGCGTTGCAGGCGCGCAGTGTGTAAGTGACACTAAAAATTCATATTAATTGCAAAATTTAAAAAAATACTGTACTGTGGGAGAAAATTATTTCTGTTCGAAATGAAAGGATTTTACTACATAATTAATAAGAATATACAAATTAATATTTTATTACAATCGAATTATCAAGCTACATCATATTATCAAAATACCTCGGCATAATGTGGGGCTGTTTCATAATATAATCGACAGCGTCATCGCTATCGGCGAGGTCTCCGCGGAACACTGCGCGTTGAAGGCGCGCAGTGTGTCGGGAGAGTGCCGTCACAAGAGCTTCCTCTAGCAGCTCCACCGATGACGTCACTGGGGACGGGCTCTCGTCCCATAGGGGGACGCCGTTGACTAACACCTGTATTAATAGTAACAATATTTATTATATTAATAATAACACAAGGCCGATTATTCTGTTGTGGCGCAGCGGCACAAGTTGTAGGTTCTATTTTCACTTGTGGGATTATTTTTTTTTACTTTGTCGCTCATACCAAGATAAACAGCGATGTTGAGTTTCGCTACTCAATGTATAACTCATGTATAAGATTGTTAGTATTACCAATTAGCCATTTATTTGGGTAAGGATGTTTATAATAATAGTGTTAAGTTTTAGATAATTTCACTAAATAATATACAGGCAACAAATTTCTTGAATATAGGGCAGTGATTCCTGAAATGTCAGCCATGCTTGATCAAACATGTCTATAGTAAAGGAAATATTAAATTGTATTTTTATAGTACTAGATATTTAAAAAGTATGTAGAAAATTTATCTCACCTGTGGATATTTATTAGTGCCCAATTTAGAAACAAATTCCTCTGCCAATTGATTACCAAAGTTATATTCGGAATCTTCCGATATTATTTCATTTAAGTTAGCATTAGAACTTGTGTATTTTTTTAGATGTTTCTTTATATGTTCCAATGTGAGACCTTCACCTTCTTGTGATGAATACAAAAGCTGCAAAAAATAAATTGTTATTAAATAATGTCAAAAATAAGTAAATGTAACATTTAAGAACACAAAGTTTATACTTATATATTTATAGTTTCTACGATATAACAATCATTTACATGTTGTTTCACATTTTATTTTTCATTGTATCAATAGACCTTCGATAATTTTTTCTATTGACAATTTTATTTATTTTTAAAGTAACATTTGACTATTTCCTGTACAATACGATTGACTGCATTAATTCTCTTCGTTTTTAAATTTAGCTTACAGTAGAAATGTAAATGTGATTTCGTTTGTTGTTTGGTGTGGTTGGCAACAGTTTTAGAATGTTTATACATTTCAGCTTAAGCTTTCCAGCTTTTTTATTTGTTAAAAAATTAAATTGAATTGCTAACTACAAATATCTACTAAACTGGTTTTATCGTAGATTGTAAGCTTTAAACAACAATACAACAACAAGCATACCTGTGTCAAGAAATAAAACGCTTCCTTATTAGAATTCCTATCTTGAGCCACATAGTTGAAGGCGCTTCGCACGGCCGCCGCGAGTGTAGCGTCGGCACTGTGAGGGGCCAGCACCAGCCCTACTCGGACCGGCGTGGCGTGCTTCAGGAGGGTCTCACCAAGCTTGAGTGGAGGCGCTGACGCAGTAGAAGTCGGGTCGACTATGATTACCTATTATTTAAAAATACATGTGATATAAGCTGAAGATAATAGTTTTTATTTACATTTTTGCCCATGTTAAGTGAGGATTACCTTGGGTACTCAGAATGTGTATGACGATAGATCAAATAATAGAGTATAGTTATTTCAGTAATATATGAAATACTGGAAATACTTGTTAAATATTGCAACTAAATACATTTTAATGGAGTTTGTACGGACACAGTTTGACGATAGATGACAGACAGATAAAATTCATACAATAATCATGCAATGCTTCCAAAATTATCTTCAAACTGGGATATGGCCATATAATTTAAAAGTGACTATACCTATACCATATAATTTAAATGTGATTATGACTAAAGCAAATATATTTCACATATTTATAATGATCAATAGGTTTATTCTAAAACTTACATAATTATAAATATTCCGTCTTAAGTTCCTCAGCATCCCAGGGTAAGTAGGTCTCAGCATTTCCATGAAGGAGGATGGCCAGCGTCTGTAACGATCATCAGTCTCCAAGTCATTGAGCCAAGCTATGGCAGTATCGCGGATGTCCAGACCATATTCCTCCCACGTATGTGTTTCGCCTACTTCAAGGGACATGAGCTTGTTGATGAAGTTTTTGGATAATCCTGTATGTAATATTAAGAATTTTTGTTAGTATATATATATAGCTCCAAGCTATATCCTGGCGGGGCAGCGGGGTAATCAAAAAATATATTGCAACACAAATACTACATTGGTCTATGGTGCTACTGTGGCTACTTGATAAGCTTAGTTGTGGGTCTAGTCCTCATTAATGATGTGGGAATCGAGAAGTGCGTCGGTTGTAGGTTCAATTCTCGCTTGGGGGAATGAATTATTTAATATTTAAATTTCGTTGCTCAGGTAACAGTATAAAACATGCAATAAAAAGAAAAAGTCTAAAGTACTTAATAAACAAAATTACCTAAAGCATGCAAAGTATTCATAGGTCCAATATCTTCTCTCAATGCAGTCAATAGCGCTAGAACATCGACCTCCTCTGCATCGTACTGCGCCCCCGACACAAGAAGTAAAGGCTCTGCCGGACGAAGGCCGAGGGCTGAGGCCCATATATCCTGATTGTATAGGACTTCGTCGCGGAATGCTCGTGGCACGTTGACGTGGATTAATGATTTCGTCTGTTCAAGTTTTAAAGAATTGTTATTGAGAAGTTACTGGTCTTTTTTGTATGTATTTTAACTGCTTTTTTAAAGATTTATTAGTAGTCTTTTAATGTGAATTTTGTGAAAAAATACAGATTATTGTAAATATATAAGTATAGCCTTAGCCTTTAGTTTATTAGTCAAGAGAGAATAAGGGAGAAAAATCTCCTCTGTTTAAACTACGTGGGCGTTGTGTCCTTACGAAAAGGCGATCAAAGTTGTAAGGGCAAGAATTTGAAGAAATCCTGTCGTAAAGCAAAAGATTTTGCCTCGGAAGAAGAACATAGCCCGTAGAAATATGTCGCGCATTTTAAAAAATGACTTAGAACTTGCAGCCGTTAAAAGACACAATGGTCATTTCTTGACTGATATTTTAAAAAAATGAGAAAATTTTTACAACTGAGGATTATTTTAACAAAAAAATTACCGTCTTTATTCTAAAGACTCTAAACAAGCTTTTCCATTTAGTAAACAGAGTACAATGTGGGCATTATCCGGCTTCAGTGATACTTTGGTGGGATGACCTAGAAGATTAGCTAGAAAGGAGTGATTGAGACATAATTTTGTGAAATAGGTATCAAAACATGGTAACAAGTGTATCAAGATACCATTCTTAAGAAAATAGTTAAGCCCCTTAATAAGACCATATTCAATAAGCAAGAACCATCCTTTCAGCAAGATTCGGCGCCGAGTCATAAAGCTCGATCTACCCAATCTTTGTGAACGTTAAACGATGGTGTGGACCTCATCAGAGTTTAAGACTGGCCGTCACCTAGTTCTAAAAATAATGTGTACAATACATACATAAAATGTAAATCAATAAAACGAAACTAGTTAACACACCTGCATAGGAAAATTCTGTGCAATAGAAGTAAGAAGTTTCAAAGCCTCGTCGCCACCCGCGTCGTGCGCGTCCGCCACCGCCGCCGCTGCCTGCATGCTAAGCGCTTGCATCTGCCATACTTTGAGCGGAGCTAGCTCCTCACTCATCTCAGATAAATGCCTACGAAACCGCTCTAGTGGAGTCCGTAATGCCGGGAACAGATTTCTAATAAAAATAATAAATCTTATATGAAAGCATTAAATTAATATGCACCCTAACAAATACTGCACCCAGCAAGCACAGGAAACCTATATAGGTCCTATATTATATAATAAACAACTAAATTGTGCATATGATTGTCTTCAATGTAACATAACATAGAATGTCTAATATACTATTTTATAAACTTGTATTTTTGTCACGAATAAATTTAACCTTAAAGTACAGATGTGCAGACTGAGAGGTCCCGGCAGGTATTGCACTTGTTAGTTTACCTTTCCCCACAAAATAACAATTTCCAACAACAATGTAAGTAGCTGCATGGTCGGTACCTACGTTGACATTGTAACAGGTAGTGTTATCATCACGCGCGTATTTGGTTAATGATTACGTTTTGAAATTTCGATGCAGACTCTCATGCCTAACGTCGGTACTTACGTAAGTTTTTTGTTTTATTTTTGTGTTATAGTAAACTTTCATTTTCACATATATTACGAACTATGGATTAACCAGGTACTTGCGATAGTAAACAAAATCAAAAGCCATTAAAGAGATCTCAATAAATGTATAGATACATTGAATCCAAATGGTGACTGATTGATTGAGAGCTGCCTTGCAATTAAAGAATACAATATCTCAAAGTTTGACAATGTTGGAGAAGATTTTAGTCCTCAGCAGAGAGAGCAGAGTAAGCACATTGATACTAGTACTAATATCTGATACTGACAAAACTCAACCTGAATACTTTAAAGCCCAGATGGAGACATTGACCTTTGACAATTCTTTACTGGATTTTGGATATGTAATAGTTCCTAGTAGTCTCTTAGTTATAATCTATATATATAAAAGGACTTGTCCTCACTGACTGAGGTAAGACGCACGCACAGCCGTAACCGCTGATGGTAGAAATGTGAAATTTGGACAGATGTTTACCTTCGTAATCTGGA
>JAKRZM010000263.1:1175410-1229663 GCA_036379175.1 Heliconius cydno galanthus
AAAGTTTGTATAGAATTTTTTTTAAATCGGCACCAATTACTATAAAATTTGAAATTCAGACTCTTAAAAGTATTTAATTGAACACATGTATCATGGTTTTATAGAATTCTTCCCCTAAAGCTTCAATTAAGGGGTTGAAAGTTTGTATGGAAAGATCTTTAAAACGCCACTGATTATTATAAAATTTGAAATTTAGACTCTTAAAAATATTTAATTGCACATGTATTTCATGGTTTTCTAAAATTCACCCCCTAAGGGTGCAAATGAGGGGTTGAAAGTTTGTATGGAAAAATCTTGAAATCACCACCAATTTTTATATAATTTGAAATTTAGACTCTTAAAAATAATTCATTGAACACATGTTTCATGGTTTATTAGAATTCACCCCTAAATAAGCTAGCGAAGCTGCGCGCGTCCGCTAGTCTTATATATAAGATAGAGGAGCATGCCAGCATAAACTCAAAAGAAACTCAAGAATACTATTTTAAATCAGAAATATTATTTTTTGTTATTCTGAAAGGAGTATTTTTCGTGTTTTGGTTTTTATATTGAATAGTATAAAGTAGTTTTTCTTTCACAAAAAAGTAGTACTACTTAGTAGTAGTAGTACTTTCTCACATCAGTACTCAGAAGTTAATCAAAGTTGTTTCCATAACACAACATATTTTTAAGAGAAAGTGGAATACAAAATAATGTTATTGTTAGGTTTCCTATACAAAACTCTAAATATTAAAAATATATAACATGGACCTTTGATTTCTTTTAATAAACATACTCATTTAATTTGTATAACTCCATTGATAACTTACTTAAGTCTTCCAAAGTTAAATCCATCTATCTGATTTTGGGGATCATTCTCATCTTCTTCCTCAGATGGTGTTGCAGCATCACCATCTTCAGATTCTTTAGGAGTGGTATCATCTTGACTCTTATACTCTGTACTTTTTAATTGTAATTCTACCCCATAGCCAGATAATCTCAATTTAGGTTTACTTCTTGCCTAAAATTCAGTAACATTTGAAAATATTTAACACTTTATTAAAACTATGGATATTAGAACAAAAATATTACATAGATTACCTTAACTTTCCATCTGACAACATAATTGATTAAGCCTTTGTCTGCATATTCTGATAAAATTTTATGTTTTATAGCAAAGTCTGACATGCCAAGTTCACCATACAAGATTGCTGTTAGGCTTTTATTGTCACTGCTTGGATAATAATGATCAAGTGAATATGTTTCTAGTCCATGTTCTTCCTAGAAATGAATGTTAATTTTTTTTATTTCATTTTGGAAATTTTACAATTACCCCAAGAATTTGTCTTATTCAATTCAATTAATTACTCAATATTAACTTACTGGATTATACTGGGCCAATGATTTAAGTGTGTCTCTTAACACATCATTGTCACAGATTTTCTTAGATGCAATTGAAATAAATGAATCACATGGTGTATCTTTAGCTCCATTCTGTAAGGCAATTTGATGAAACATTCGAACTGTAGGTGATGTTAAATGCATTGAAAGTGCTAGTTTGGCCATGCGTAACTGTGCAGGCACTAACAGACTGCTGGCTACTCCGATGCAAGCATCATAAACGTGCTTATCTGTTTCTAAAATGAAAAACATATTATTCTAAAAACATACTACATTCTCAATCTGGAAAATGGGCAATTAATTCAATACTTTTATAAATTATGTATTAAGTATGTTATTTTTTGTTATTAATAAAATGGAAATAAAATTAAAATCTTACCCAAGCTTTCTAAGTTGGATTTTAGAGAGTTAATGCCATTAAAAAAGGACCAGAATAAATCTGTGCTTTCAGCAGATAAATACTCTGCCAATTCCAATACAATGGGAGTTGCTTCCCATTTGGCGCTAACAAATGTTGTTACCCCTTTAGATTTCTTATCTTCTCGCTTAACAGAATCTATGTTAGTTGCAAATGTAAATAAAACGTGAACTAATATAATTAATAAGATTTTGCCACCGGTGTTTTTCATTGTTATTTTTTTATTAAAAAATAAGTATATCTAATACTACGTGGAAACGAAATAAATGTAATTAACAAGGGTTATTCCCGAAATTTTGACATTATTTCTAATAAAAAAATCTACGTTTATAAGATTTTCAATTTCAGTGAATTATCATCCACCTATTTACTATAAGTTTTGCAAGCCAATGACAGGTGTACACGACAGTCGGTAGCGTAGACCACAGAATACATATACTCAAAGGAATAAGAAAAAATATTGGATATTTTGTCTGTATTGTAATATAAAAATTTAAAACTTGCCTGGTTTTGTGTCTATTTACCCCACGAAATTATATTCACCCCAGTTATCTCTTATTTCATCACAAAAACAACGCAAAAGAAATGCCTACATGTATATTTTATTTGATATAAAAATAAATATAAAAATACTTTTTACTGTGATAAATATATAATATATAGTCGGGAGCAAAATTAATATGAAACTTTAACTCTAAAAATTTTTCTATCCATCCCATTTTACGATACTATAATCCGTACCTATTTATCTCAATAAAAATGTATTCTTATAATTTTGCAAAAAAATTACTATGCTAATGTCAAAGATACAATTGTCATTTCACATTTGTCATTGATGAATATAATAAATTATTGCTACTGTTGACATCTGTAAACTGTCAGTGATTCTGAATTTGAGGCCAACTTTATCCATTAATAGCGAAATATTCTTTTTTTGACTAGTTTCATTTAACTACTTTTGGGGCCGTAAGTTAACAACTATCTTATTATTACATTTTACAATAATATACCTTACGTATTTTAATTAATGCGGGTATTATCTTAGTCGTGTACTATCGAATTGTCTTATATATATTTTGTAAATCAATTAAATAAAATCCTCGGTCCGGCAGATTTCTTAAATTGATGTCCAATTAGAAGTTGATACATATTTGTGGGTACGATGCAATCTAACTCCGACGAATCATATACTCGGCTAATAAGCCATAATATGACAGTGCCACAGAGAATAAAGGTATTTTTATATTTATACATAGGTATGAATAGGGCTTTGCCTCCATCTCGCTTCGCTTGCTGTAATGATAAAAAATTAAACTATCGGAAGGAAAACCTTTTGCTACTTTGATATACTAAAAATAATCACTCACCCATAAGTTTTTTGTAAAGTATAAAGATCTCAGAAATTTATTCATTTAAAAATATAACTATATCGAAATTGTATTCTTACATGTTGGATGGTTATTGTAAATCATACTTTCAGGCAAACGGAGATATTTTTGATGATGAAAACGCTCCAAATGGGCTGGTTTCTGGATGGGATTATGCAAACGAAAAGTTTGATATGAAAGTGCCAGAAAGAATTCTTGTTATGGGTCAAGATCAACATATAGGTTAATATTTTATATATTTGTTTGTACAAATAGGTATTATATGTACATTTGTAAGAAAAAGTAATTTTCTTCTATTCATATGGATGAGAGACAAAGATGATCTAATATTTATTCCTTTATAATATTTCAGTCATCACATATTAGGTACTAGGACAATGAAATTGAAAGGTATCTGATATACCTGTGCATGTTTTAAATTTTATAAACTAATATTTATTCTATTTTTGTAGATTATTAAAACATTAATCTTTATTTTATCTTATTTTTTATTTAATCTAATAGGTACTAAAGCTCCCCCACGTGAAATACAATTGGATAATGCTGTTTTACCAACTGATCCAGGCATGGTTCGTGTAAGCACACCTCCACGAGTCATTACCCTTGACCAGCATTACTTTCCTTCTGCAGATGATTATCCAATGGATCCTCAGAATTCACCTCCAAGAAATGTTTCAATGATACACTCCATAAATGATGGAGTTAAATCAGTTAACACACTCTCTGATCACTTCAATGAATCAACTATGACTGAGTCACGTCTTGTTCTGAGGTAAATATTTAAACATAGACATAATATTTATTTTATAGACTAATATAGTTTTCATAAATGAAGGTATTATCACTTTTAACAATATCAATAAAAAGGTAGTGCATATTTTTATAATTTTAAAACTATAATAAAACAGTTGCTGTAGTAACTATACTATCATAGCATTAGCTTCCATAATATATGGTGCATTCATGTCTGGCCAGTCTAGTTGTTAGAATGAAACTCAATAACTGACCATTATACTAAAAGTGTACTTAATAGTCAGTATATGCATGGCAAATAAAAATAACATCTTATTATATTTTACAGAATATCAACTGATAATAATCAGCTTCACGCTGTATCCCGCACACAGCAGGGTAGACAGAGGGAACTTAGTGTTAAGACACTCTGTTCCACACTTTTTGCCAAATTCTGGAGGCATTGCATGTTGAGGGGCAGAACTCAACGCCGCGATTTCCCTCGACACCAGAGCGAAGAAATGGGAATATAAATGTAAATAGATATTTCACATCCTCGAGTGGGAATCGAACCCACAACTGCCGCATTAGTCACACCCTTGTGCGCCACAACGGCCAACTGATTGAGTACTTAATACAATTAAAATACGAAGTTTCACTGCTTTTAAAAATTTATGGCCATTGTGGTTTTGTGGGTCAGTATTTCTCTATTATGGCAACAGAAAGTGTTATGTTGAATTTCACGACTCAACATATAAAACAGAGAATGGAGTGTCTTATCACTGCTTACTCTGCTATATGCCAGTTATAATTGATTAGTTAATTAATATGCCACCAATATTGCCAATGATGCAATCTATGTATGTTTAGAGATCCAACACCACCAATGGGTAATGGAGAAGGGCTATCTGCTTCAGAAGAGATGGTGCACTTAAGAAGGCAAATTGTCAAACTGAATCGCCGTGTTATGGCAATTGAAGCTGAACAGTTGCAGCGTCAACAAAAAGAAAAAATTGCTTATGCAATAAGTATTGCATATTTATTGTTCAAAGTTATTGCGTGGCTGAATAGATCTTAATTTAAATGAATTCAACAATATTTTACTTAAGATGATTTTTTTTGTATCTGTTATTGATTGTATGAAATGGCAGAGATGGTAGATATTTGTTAAAAGAAACTTTAGGGATACATTTTGTTATAGTAGCAATTAAAGAGTGGAAACTTTCTGTATTTTAACTTGAAAATCATTTATAAACTTAGGTACATTTCTTCTATAGTAGGTACAAGTCAATGTTTTGTTGTACAGTAAAATAACATAAGTTGTTAAATCTAAACTTTTTTTATAGCATATTAACCTCAGGATTAAACTGTTAAGTGATCAAGATTCTTATTTGAAGTATTAGATTCACTATATAATTTTTATTCAAATAAAAACAAATTTATATATGTGATTTTTTATTATTACCTTATTTTATTTTTACTATGTAGCTAGAATTTGTTTTGTAATAATGACCCATTTATAAATATATATAGAACGTAAAATAAAAGTCATTTAAACTTAACACTCAATATATTCCAAAAATGCAATTGCATTAACATGATTTGTTAAACATTTTCAAATTTCAATGTTACATTTTACCAAAATTATGAATTACTGAGTCATTCCAAATAAATTACTGACTGGTTTAGGGAGGAACACTATTTCTATTTTATACTTATAAATTCAGTTTGTTGTTGTGGGTTTATCTTCATATATAAAAATTACTGAAAATAATGGTCCACCTAAGCGCTGTGCAAGCCATGCATTTTTAACCACAGCCAATTTCAAGGAATCCACAGCAAGGCGCGCATTTAAATTTGTATGAAGAGCTCTTCCCATGCCTTCCAAAATGATTAAATCTACTCCCCGTATTTTCATTTCGGTACAAAGTCCTACAAACATAAATGCATTAATACTATATAATCTGAAAAATGCACATTTCAATGTTGCAGGTTTGCCTTACCTACACTAATTGTTCTGAGATCAAGGCAAGGACCTCTTTGTCCACTAGATCTCACAACCAAATCTCCCGTTGCCATAGCGGCTGCTATTATAGGACAGATCAATGATGCTCGCTGAAGAACTTCCTCTAGCTCTACATTTGTAACATCATTTAAAGCAGGCCATTCATTAGCACAAAGTATAACTGAAGTACCTCTTAATAATAATGCCCGCACAAAAGGCAAAATACCTAATACAATATCCACACCACTATTATCCACAAAAACAGCAGCACAATGATGAACAGTTTTCTGAAAAGATTAGATGAATTTTATTTATTTTATGAATTTATTGAAAAAATGTTTCCAATATTCTAGCAAAATTAGATCAAACAGTGCTTGGACAATCGGTTTAACTTACCTGAAGTTTCTCAATCCATTTATCTAAGCCATCATATAACCATGGCCTTTTTTGAATTTTTTGTAGGGCTTCGTGAAGTCCACAATTTAATATAGAAGTTACTGCTTGAGCACCCCAATCAAACATGTTACCTATATTAATAATGAATTTGTTAATTTTAATTTCACTAGATGTCACAATAAATAAATTGGTAATCTGTAATCTGTAGTTGGTAATATGTGAGAATCCTCAAACCAATATTTGCAGCTTCTAAAATTTTTTAGTAATATAATATTCTTACCAGCAAGAACTCCCCAACATAACTCTGTCCATTTTTGGTGATCATCTGGCAATGCATCTATTTCTACTAATCTTGCTGCAAGGGCATTTAAAGCGGCTTCATTTTCATACTGTTTTTGTTGTTTCCATAAGTCAAAAAATCCCTGAGAACGAAGGCATGTTTCGTTGACGTCAAGAAGCAATCTTATGGTTAACTGTCCATGAGCACTAAAATATAAATTAGCAATTAATATAAATATGAAAAAGCATTTTTATAAACCTGTCCAATAATAAAGGTTCAGGCAACTTACAGTGGATTAATTCTAAGTTCCTTTAACGCCTCCACGTAGCATGTCTTAAATTTTAAAGCTCGTATCTCAACCGTAGGGTCTTCTGTATTAGCTAATGCAAAATTAACATATTTCTCTACGAGCTTTTCGCAGGTGTTAAGCCAATATTCTCTCGCTTCTTCGTCGGCCAGTAAGTCCAAAGTATCCGGACTATATTTATCTGGCTCAAATAGAATATGAGACAAGCCAAAATGTTCCATTCTGAATTATTACACTAAAGAAAACGTCACTTCACACTGCAAAATAATTATTTTATTTACAATACTGACATCCCATTGTAATCTTTTATCATTATGCTAATAGCCTAATAGTAATCATAAATGTTCTTTTATCTAATCATTCAAATTGTGTCTTTTAATACTATGACAAATATAACACAATCACTTAACAACAAATTGCAAAACTAGAACTACCGATTGTTGAATATACAACTTCAAAGAACTGTAATATACAGGAAGGAACAGGTAAGCTCGAACTGCTACAAACAAATTACATCTGGCAACTGCAGGCAGTGCATCTTTATTCATATTGCTTTATTTCTACACTTAAATCTTCATCTATTTCTGACTATAAAATATATATAATAATTTATAGGTGTAAATAAACAATTTATTTTAATATATTTTTTTATAAAGTAATTTTCTGCATATCTGTAAAGTAGAAGAGTTCAATTACAAATGTAATTTAATTATGTGA
The DNA here is from genome assembly GCA_036379175.1 of Heliconius cydno galanthus. Taxonomy (NCBI): domain Eukaryota; kingdom Metazoa; phylum Arthropoda; class Insecta; order Lepidoptera; family Nymphalidae; genus Heliconius; species Heliconius cydno. The sequence continues at coordinate 1,183,034 of JAKRZM010000263.1, forward strand.
TATACAATGAGATCATTAAAATGTAGCATTAATTATAAATCACAACTGTTTAATTTATAAGTAAGTACTGTACAATAAGGTACAGCCGAGTATTTTACAATTTTTCACGAATCCATTTTTTATCTTTTATGTTTCTTTACGGCATAGATATTTTTTATTATTTTTCATCTGTAACCATTGGTAATGCTTCATTCAACTTCATTTATAAGTCGTTTCGTTTACGTCGTGTTATTGAAATTTTTAGAAATGTTATTAGATTGGACAAACCGACTTTTCATTCAAAAAGACTATATATTATATTTCAAAGTGTAGTGAATTCAGGTGTTATTAAGAGTTTTGTAAATAAAATTATTATTTGTGTTATGTGATTGATATAACGAATAAGTGGTACGCAAGATGGACGAAATGTCTAAGGGCATGTCACAAACAGGAAGCACCGCTGTAACTGACAAAAATCAAGAGAATGATGGTAAATTTTCTCTAAATATTACTATGTACATTGCAATGACACATAACAAAATATGATTTAATTTCTCTATGACGAGTATGTAGAAGCTTAAAAAGTAGTAAACTTCTTTAAGAGGAAACTTTGCTCAGTAGATGTCAGGATTTAAAAATCTTTCAAACGGTAGACACTTTATTTTTGTTAATATTCATAAACTATTACAATTATTTAAGATTTTAGATTCTTTCAATTTAAATAATTTCATAGGCTAGTAATCTTTTTAGATTTTTAAACTCGTTTATGTGAAGTTATGTAATTTTTTTAATCAATTGTTGGTTTATTTGTTGAATATATTAAATCTGGCATTGACATTTGTACGAGGAATATTTGAATTGTACAAAATATACACACACTGAACATCTGTTAAAATAATATTGTATAGAGTTTTTATCATTACATTACATACCATACCATTTCTATTTGTAATTATGGAACTTATTAGCTAAATGTTTCTTAAGAAATAAAAAATAGTTCAAATTATTCTTATAATATAAATGTATACTATGATGTAAGTTTATAATAATGTAAGTTTTAGTAAATAATATTATACTTACATTTTCTTCAATCACCATTAGGTTTACTGAGAATACACATACCCATATACAAGTTAAGCTTATTTGTCTGGAAACATGACTTTCTATTTTAGATTAAATTAAATTAATTTAATTGACATCTTTTTATATAAAAAATTGATTTGTTGTTGGTGAAGGTGGACTTATCTCTAATAGAGGTTTGTTCCAGTCAACCTATGGATATGAGAATTCAATTCATACAAAAATTTAAGTCATCAGGGCAGAGTACAATAGATTAGTTTTTTTTGTATAAATATTTCTTAAGAGCCGTGTTTTTTAATATTTATGTTACCCCATCTCTCTCTTCTCATAAAGCTGCTTTCTTTTATCATATACTTGATTTACCAAAATTATCTGAATCTTATTATTTATTTTTTTTGGCAATTTTAAACATCTCTTTCCTCAATGTTGTCATTAAATGATTTTATGACTTGCAAATGTAGATTTGCAGCATATTTAGAGGAAGTTGCAAAAAACATAGTTTATAATTTTATGTATTTAATATTATTTGGCCTTTAAAATATACTGCAAAATATGCTGTTATCATATATTTATAAAGAATATTTGCTTATTTTTACACTACAAAAGGAGGAAGATGAACTTTATTGAGAATGCTAATAGTATTTTCAAGCTCTTCACGTATTTGATGAATCTAAAACCCATTACTGCGATTGTTTTTATTATTTTCTTATTTTTGTAACTTCCTATTATATACATTCTCTTGTTTTAAATATTTTAATGTATTTTCATTCATGATAAATCAATATATTACTAATAAAAATTGCATCTATCCCAATTTTGTGATGCTATATCATGTTAAAATTATTCCTTTACAATAATAAAATATGTTAAACAATTGTGGCATATTTTAAGATAAACACTAGAAGGACTTTGTGCCGACCGCAGCAGACATTGTGTTTCCTGAAAAAGAAGTGTTACTATAAATATGATACTTTAAATTTACCACTTATGCAAATCCACCAGAACTACTAACAAATGTACAATAACATTTAAATATGTCGGTATTGACTATATCCTTATAAAAATAAATAAGTATTTAATTTCCTCTCGAAACAAAAGCAGGTCTAAAATATGTGAGGGATTTGTGCCTTCAAATATTCATATGTTTTTTATTCTTATTCATATAGATTTTTTCACTTTCTGCCAAATATAAAGGAACATTTGTAGCATATCAGTTGTAATTTATCATATTTAGTTGTATATTATCAGTTGTAAGACTCCAATTTCATTTCTCATACAGTTTTACATTTTCCTGTAAAATGTTTTATGTACCAGGCATAGGCAGGTAGGCAGAGGGAACCTGGGAACCTATAGTTAAGACACTCCACTCCAGTTCCCCACTTACCAAATTTTGCATTATGCCTCTTCGCCACAGTTGGCCTCAAATAGATATGTGTTGTCATAGAGTATGGTAATTTCCATATTTCAGTCAAATTACATTGATCCTGCCTTACAATGGTGCAATTCCTACATATATTATTGTATAACTATTCCATATAAGATTTTTTGATAACATTCTGTTTATTTACAGATTTATTTTTACTATGGTGCCATATAATTTTTTTTTAGTTACCTGGACACAAAGATCCACATTAGATGTTTTTAACATTTGATTTTTATAAGTTAACAAAAATACTTGTCATATTGAACATTTTTGATAAGTTGAATTATCCTTATTATTTTAATTTAGTTAGCCTCAATTAGTGTTGTATGTGTTAACCAAAACACTTGACACTGAACAATTTTTGTCAAGGAGCCATATCCTTATTCCTTATAATTTAGGGGATATATGACTTATTCCTACTGGCAAGATGGACAAGATGTTTCAAAATTATTATAGGTCTGGCCTGGACGTTATTAGTTTAATATTTCAGAGTAAATTTTTTATTAGTAAAATTTCTGAAATGGGTACAAGTCTGTCCAAGTACTGGGGTGAGCACGGCTCACCTGACCATCCCTATTCCAAAGGGATTGTCGGTTATTTTCGATTCTCGAAATGAAAATGTTTAATCCGCATAATAAATTCAGTGAGTCAGTTACGCCATTATTTACAGTCTGTCATCAAAATTGTTCCATAAAAATTAGAGTAACGTTAAAACGATGAAAGTTTTGCATGCATGCAACAAAAGTAGTACAAAAATTATGTGAATATAAATTTTATCTTATTTGATGTGCCAAAATAGTAAGCTATAATTAAATGGTGAAAATGATTGATATTGAACAAACGAGACATTGATAGAAGTAGCTTTTACAGATGGCGTAAAGCGTGGTTTGCGGCACGCATGCCAACCATGCTAGCGTTGGTAGAACAACTGCGATCTTACCTCGGTGGAGGATGTGAGTGCGCATGCATGACTTGCATGTCGAATGCTCCAAAAAATATACGTGAAACGTTGCTAAATACCTAATTCATTTTTCCTCAATTTGTACTGTTACGACTATCTCATAGACGAACTGAGAATTTGCATACATTTTTCCAAGGCTTTTTGAGTCTAAAACTATATTTTACAAGGCAATTTTTCATGACCTACAAGTTTGATGATATATATAAATAATAATGTGTAAATAATTAATTCGCGTGTTTTTGCTGTATACTAATTAACTCGTAAATAATTATTAATTGCTGCAGTTTTTGTTATATTCATCTATCATTTAATGGTGATTTTTATTTAAATTCATGGTTGTGAATAAAGTAGCTGAAAAACTAATTAATCTCACATTTTAGTGGTTTTGTTTCTAATCCTACTTTTAATAATTTTAACTTTACACATTCGAAATGAAAAAATGCAATCAGAAATTTGTCATAAAAAATAATTGTTATTAACCATCACCTATAATATTAGTGTTATTATGCGACTAAAGTAAAAAAAATCTTATGTACCATAGTAATAAACAATAATGGGTGGGAAGCGGAGTGTCTTAACACTAAGCTTCCTCTGCCTACTGAACGACCGGTTTGGGACCAACCATTAGAGTAACTGGATAACATTTACAGACAAATATACAATTGTTCGGTGGGGATTGTAAATGTGAGACACAATTCACTACTAAAGGAAAACATTCGTCTTATCATTCAAATCCTGTCCGAGGTTTAGATGTTTTATTAGATCTGTCTAAACAAACGTGCATTCGACTCTAACTCTGTTAATTATTAAGATTTAACTATATTTTCGATTTTTCTACCTGGTTAGACAAAATACATCACAAAGAGTGAGATTTCAAAACGTGATACTTAATACCACTTACAAATTGAAAAGGAGAACCAATTGCGTGTTACTACCACTAGCTTCTGTCTTCCCTAAAACCGACCTCTAATAATTTGAATGTTGTCGCTATCAGATAAGACGTACTCGTGGCTCATAATTTCCTTATATGATTAACTGAATTCTTCTTCTTCTTTGGAATTCATACAGAAAGATTCTATATTTAGATTAATGTTTGAACCCTTTACCTTGCCGATGACGTTCATTTGTGCATCACCTGCATAACAGTAGATTTTTGTTCCTAATGTATACTTATTACTAAAACTTTATTAAAATATGTCTATCTTGTTAATATGCAGGCGATGCAAAATTGCCCTACAATGAAATAAAATCAGGGATTTTAGTACAGTAGTCTAAAATATACTTTAATAAGTACTCAAAAAACGGATCCATATAATTCACAAGTATATATTATATGCCACATACAAATTGTGACGTTGACTTTTAATATTTAAATTGTCTTCCGCCTAACTGACTACTTCCGGCTACGTTCTTCGCGGCTTGTATTGCAAACATTAATAACATGACGGTTACTAGGCCCGTCGACGCCGTTGGTGTACGTGAACGAATCGTGCCTCGAGTGTGAAAGAGTTCGTGCTGCGTGCGAGCGACTGGGCGTGTTGGCGACGGTGCGGGGGCCTGAGTCTCTGCCCTTGACACAGCAGCAGCCGGGGCCGGCACCCTACCTCGTGACCGCACCTTTCGAAGGAGAGCTCTTCGATGCAGCACATAAAGCGAAGTATAGGTAAGCCTTAATATATGTAAATTCACCTAATACATCCTTCATTTGCATAAGTACATAATCCCATTTATAATAGTTTTAATTGTAACAAGTAAGAGGACACTTACTTTCATGACAGGCCTTTACTTTTAATTGTAAACAAAATAGCAAATATTGTGTGACTTAACACATTTAATAAATAATTGCAGTTGTTCAAAGACCTTCAAATAATTACAATTATTCGAATATTTCAGCTGCCGAGAAATAGAGTATGAACATTCAACATGCTATAATATGTATCTACGTAGTTTTTCGAGTTATTGCTTTCTATTATACACTAAAAAAAGTAGGTCATGATTTTAGCCAAATTAACTACTTCACAGTATGTAGCCAACATCAGCAACCTCAAGTAGGTTGCTGATGTTGGCTACATACTGAGGAGACAGTATAACATTGTTTTAAGTTGCTTTAAATCAAAGTGCGTGTATTTACATTATTTGGTGGGCATCCATTGTTCCAGCGTATAACCGAACACCAATTGATGACTTTAATTGTTTATTATTAAAAGCGCCGCCGTCGCGCCCCTTGTTTGCTTGCTGAAAATTAATTTTGGATATTTACTGATCACTCATTTCACGACTACAAGTGACTCATGATTATTGCACGTCTTTCTGGTCAATAAACCATTCTAATGGTATTCTTTGGAATAAGTAGGAACGCAAGAAGTTAGATTTTTTAAAATTCTGTTTTACATTGACCAAGACCAAATATTTGTCTCACAAGGTTCATTATGAACTGAACTGTAAAGTTTAATATCTATATTTTGCTTTTTATGCAATTATGAATTGTACATGTAGTCTATAAAGAAAATATTATTAGTCAATATAATATGTAGACTCTAAGATATGCGTACAAAATGCGATAAACAATTCTAAAACTATTTTACAACTTACTCAATGATATGAGTTACTTTATTTTCTATTTATACACGGGCATTTGTCGTTTTGTCACGTTACTATAAACAATGTCGTACTGATATTTGATTTCAATATAAAATGAAACTAAACGATCAGTAAAATTAATGATCGCCGTGACTGTTAGCGCCATTACACGCAAGACCAATTTTACAGCCGACCTCACCCTGAAAGTGCATTGGGGTTCGTTAACGGTAAGGAACCTTCCACTCGTATGGGTTACTCGGATAGGTTGGTGAGTTACACGGAACGATGTAAATAAAGGCGCGAGTAGGTGTGAGTACGAAGCGGCGTAGCGCGAGGGTCGCCCTTGCGGCCGCGCGACGCTTCTTGCTATTTTCGGCCTTACATTCCTCACGGCTGTTTTTCAATCTAACGAGAAACGCATAACACGCGTGCCGCTTGCGCTTTGTTTCTGGATACTCTGTGTTATCAATATGATAGTAAATCTTATTCGGTAGTGCTCAATGAGTGACGGTTGTATTTCACATTGAAAGAGATTAGATGTAATTAATGTGTCACCATGTGCAGATGTTTTACCCGAATAGTGACTGATTATATTACTTAGTGAAGTGCTTTGGAAATAAACTACCGAACAAAATGGGACCCATGCGGTTGCCAACAACCCCTGAAGAAGAGGAACCTCCTCCGGAAAATTTAAGTGACTTAAAAATCCCTGTTGTCGATTCACCAAAATGCGAAATGTAAGCTAATTCCTGAAGTATGTTAAATCTAATATGATTTCGATATCAATTCTTAATTTTAAAATTATTTTATTAATGTAATATTATTAGTTTTATATACATAGATCGTTGTTGATATTCTTAGGTAAAACCTCGAGGTTAACTCACTTTTTATACATATTTTAAGTAGATTTATTATATTACAAAGCTTTTGATATTATTATAAGTTAAGGTTTTTATAATAATAAAAAAAATGATGCATGACGATGTTGCTTGTCTTCTTTATTTCTATTGAAGTATTATTCGTCAGAACTATTTCTATCGTCTGTAGCCGCAATGCTGGTATACTGTCCGTGACGTCTCGTTGCGTACGTTATCTGCTCGTCACACTCGTCATAGCTGCTATAATAAATATACCTATATTTTCGATAATAGTCATTTCTCAAAAGAAATAAAAGGTCAATGTCGGTGTATGCGCAGTTATTGTATAATGAGTCAGACTAAAACTTCCCGTGCTTAGCGATTAATAGAAAATTCAAAATTTGTAAATTTCAAATTCATTCGGTTCATTCAAATTTGTAAATGTACACACGTTTACTCGGAATTATGACAAGTATTTAACATAGGAAATGAAGATATTTATTATATTTCATTCTAATCCCACTGTTTACAATTCTAACTAACAAATAACAGAAAACATCTATGATGTCTTATAGAGCTTCGCGTTCTAGTTTGACACACTTCATTCTGAGCTTAATTGAGAGTGTTTTAGACCTCAATATTTGATAAATGTAAAAATTTGGCTTCATTATTGTCATATTTCCTGTGATGTGTGATTTAAAAAAATACTTGAAAATATTTTATGATTCTTGATATATATATATTTTTTTAATGAATCACTAAAGCAGAAAACAGAGATAGATATAATGTGATTGTACATATTAAATTATTTTTCGGTCAGCTCAGTTCCTTAATTATGGCGTACCGAGTGTGCCAGTTGAACACAGAATCTCTTCGCCAATATCACGTTGTATGGGGGGGAACCTTTTCGGTACTTATCGGTCTTAGTTATTATAGATGTAAAAAATGTTATTGGGTACTAAGAGTCAATGATGACATATTAAGGTTAACAAAGTACTTACACTTCAATCTTTTTTATTATTTTATATTTTTCACGATCGGCCCGGCGCAGCTTCACCCGCTTCGATATTTGAACTTAATAAACATTGTCTCATTGTAAAAGTAAAAAATGCACACACTTATGTAAAGATGTAAAAATTCTCAATACTCGTAATAAGAATAATTTTTTTTACTGTTTTATGATTTGAGTAAATTTTTTCACATGTTGTCATTGAGCTGCGCCTATGAAACTTTCAGCGATATTTTTATACGAACACTAGTAGTTTTTAAAATTACTTCTGAAAAAAAAAATACTTTAATGTATACATTAGATCTGGATTAGTCTTATGATTTATTGTCACAGAATAATATTGAGGTAGTCATGGGTCAGCAGTCAGCACAGCGTCTAACTGTCAACGCAATGGTTGTCGGTTCAATTCCTACTCCACTCAACACGCAATGACTTAGAATTTTTTTAAAGTGGGGGCGAAGTATCTTAACACCAGGTTTGTCTGCTTACATTTCTATATTAATATATATATATATATATATATATATATATATACATATATTTTAATATATATTTAAAAAAATAAGAAATAGAAATGCTTATTCATATTTTAAATGTGTGTTTTATGTCGTAGTTCAATTATGTACTAATTCAATTTTATATACATTCTCTCAACCATTATTGTAGAAATATGTGTCTAAGGTATATTTTATATTGACATTTAATAAAAAAAAACAGCATTAGAAACAATAACATGGAAGAATGTAATGTAATTCAATTTGTTACTTGCGTTATTAAACGATATCTATTTCGGTTTCAATCACAATTTCAGCCACAAGTGGCCGTACGTAATCTGCCAAGCGTGATTAATGTAGTGGAATTTACGAAAACCTTTTAGACTACAGTTTGTTGTGACTTATTGCTTTTGCTTGCTTGTTTAATTGAGTTGAAAAGTTAACTTATTTTAGTTGAATTGCTATTTAGACATTGACTGACATGTTAAACGTTAATTGCATATCGATAAGTCGATGCACGCAAGAATGAAAAGTTGTCTTTTCGTAAGTACAATATAATACTCTTTAATTTCCGTAAATAGGAACTAGAGATTACAGATAGCTATTATGTGATATATCTAATGGGTATCCAATTTTTTTTATTGATATTTTAAAAGTATTATTTCACTGTTCACGCTTAGGATAGAAACGTAGACGTAGACTTTACAGATAGTAGAGAGACGTAGAGGGGCAGATTTAAATCCCGATTTTGTTTGAAGTTATCTAAAAACGCATTTACTCTGTTTTCGAAAATATAAAATGTATCTAAATTTGTTAGGAAGTATAAATAACTATAATGATAGAATATGCTGCTAAAAAAATACGAAGATTTAATCGTATAATATACTTGAATATTTTACTTACTAAGGATTAAAAAAATGTTTAATCCTATTTAAAGTTAAAGCTTATATGAATTGTTGCGTCTTCTCAGGGTACTGGGGCCGACTGCAGTATTACAGCTTGCGGAAAGAGAAGAGCCACCACCGGTGAACGCTCGACCACTTTACTCGCTGGCTATGCGAGGAGCGGTTATATGTTTCTCAGGGTTCAGAAAAAAAGATGAACTCGTAAGTATATACATATACACTTGTTTGGAAATTATGCAATCTTCTCAATACTTTCACTCTTCAATCGATTGCGTTTCAAATAATTCTTTGCACAGTTGAACAATACTAAAACTACATTTTGAATGTTACAAAATTAAAATTAGAATATTAATATTATTTTTTAATTGGTATAGACGTACCTGATAACTTTGATCCACTACATGGGTGGATCGATCCGTAAAGACATGTCGAGCAAAGTGACGCACTTGATAGCGGCGGCGGCGACGGGGGACAAATATCGGTACGCATCCGCCTTCGGTCTGCCCGTGCTGGCCAGGTCCTGGGTAGAGGCGAGTTGGGAGCGGCGAGACGACGCTCTGTGCCTCGCCACCGATGACGCTATGATTGTAAGTGGCCTATGTGCACCAAATTGAATGTTTAGCTCCTACTTCATGGTGTAGTTGCAGCGATAACTGCAACAAATTCACTTATCCTTGTATATCGTGAAGAAAGTACGCACTATTTTAAATTATTAAATATTATTAAATTACAGGCCTATAATAAGCATATTTTAAATAATGATGTTACAGAAAGAACACAATTTAAAAGTGTTTACTGGAGCACGAGTGTGCTTCGTAGGGTTCCCCGAGGATGAGACGCAGCACATGGCGGATGTGCTCGCGAGCAACGGCGGCGCCACCTGTCCCCTCGACGACTCCGACTGTACTCATGTTGTAAGTTATCCTTGAACACTACTACACGTTATTAAATATGTCGATTATTTTATTTTATTTGCAATTATAAATTATCTAATTTAATGGATCATTCAAATGATTTGATAAAACAATACTTTTTAGAAACTTAAACGAACGACAATATAATGTAGTAATAAAGACAATTATGAACGAAGCCACCAATATACAGATAAATAACAAGTTATAAACTTTAATCACAGAGCGTTTACCTCTGAATACTTAACATGCCGACTTATTTATATCCTATACCTATGGCACATTAGTCACTAATTTTAGATCAATGAATTCAGCATGCATGTAGTATCCTTGGGAACACAAGTCACCATTAGTTTAGTTACATTGTAGACATTACAAATTATGGGTCACTGGTAGTTACTTCTTATTTATTATTTTATTTTCGCTTTTCGTTCCTCCTTACACAAGTCGAGTGTTGAGTGAGACATTCAATGTCAGTTTTTGTTTGTATAGCAATTCACGCGCAAACAAAAGCCTAGACTCGGCAACATTTGGTATTGTCACACATACTCGTATACACGAGTAAGACATTTATAAACGATTATGTAAAATCGAGGTTACAACATGTTCTGCAGTTTCGTATCTATTTTTTTTTAATATTATAATTTAGTTACGTTATCGCTTAACTCATTTGAATCAATGGGGCAAAGTGCTAGTAGTACCACACGTAGCCACTTCCCTTCAGCACGCCGCGAAGTCAACCCATTGTCTATTTCATTAGTTTCACTGTATGTAGCAACACAATGGCTTAACTCATTGCACATTAATGTATTCCATTCGACATCTATCCTTATTCAAAGCTTATTTACATTGACAGATATTTCACTAAGACAACATTAGTCTACCATGTACTGTTTGTTTACATTTGTCATCTCGCGGTAACGATTTGAACTATTTTTCTTTTGCTTTGTATATATATCGCAACCTTGAACATGCTTTGATGGATGGTTGTAGGGAAATTGCGCACATTTTAATTTTTACCCCATTACCTTTTTGACATTTCAGTACATTGTTTTGAAAATAGGGAAAATGTTATTATTAAAACATAAATATAATATCTTATGAAAATCTCATATGGAACATCCGCTTCTGTGTAATCTAACTTTTTCTATCACGACAGAAATAAAACAATTGTGCATGTTTGTATTTGGAATGGCTTCATTACATCATTGCGTGGTGTGTTTCACACATGTTTCAGGTAATGGCCAATGGGGAGACTTTCGGTCGTTCGCTTATCCTTTCACCACACCTGACCCCCGACACCTCCTCGAAGCCCTCCCGTTCCACTCCCAATCGATCCCAGACCACTCCAAAGAGCTCCCTCTACCGTAGGCTGTCGGCACGCCTCACGGGTCGCCGCGCTAGTCCCAATAAAACGAACCAAAACCACGAAGATAAACGAGACGAAACAGATGAACGCTTACGAATTGCGAGAGACAGTATTACGAATAGCGTAACTAATGATAAGGATAAATCTCCATCTGAAGATATCAGTATTATTAATGTAGATAAGTCATTTATTGATGACTTCAGTCCTGATGTTCACAATAAAAATAGTACACAGGTTGAAATGCGGAAACATAAAAGTAGCGATAAGGAAAACAAATATTTATCTCAAATAATTTATGGCGGCTCCAGAATGAATGGAAAGGAAAAGAGAGAAGTATTTAGAAATAAATCTATAAACGTTTTTAATATCGTTGATTGCTTAACAGAGGCGGGGTCTCTGCATTCTTCGCTTACGAAAAGTTTATGTGATTTAGATTCCAAAGATGAAACCGGCTTTTCATTACCCGTATCTTCAAAGAACAAAGAATTACAACATTCGAATACTACTATTTCATCTGGTAAAAAAAGAAGTCGAAATTCTACAGATTCTAACTTTCAAATAAGCTCTATTGATAGTAATAATTTATCACCTGATAAATCAGAAGACGTCAATTGGAAATCAATAAAAAGATTGAAAATCAAAGATTCGTTTAAGTTCAAAACTAAACCGACTATATTTAAACGAAGCAAGAAAGAATCTGTATCTAAAACATCCGGTGACATAACAGTTGAGGCCGTAAGTCCTGATAGCGTTAAGCCTACGGACCCGGCTGGAGAATTTGTGGCGTCTACTTCCTCACCTATTAGGGAATTTGATAATGATAACATATCAATCTCATCTATGAACATTAGTAAGCAATCTGGATTCTTTGATATTTCTTTTGCTTCAATACGAAGTTCCAAAACCGTAAAATCAGCTTCCAAATTACGAAGGAGTGTGAAATCTTTCACAGCGTCCTTTAGAAGCGAGAGAAAAAAGAAATATGAAAAGAGAGCGGAGCGCAACACTGTCGAAGTGAACCCTTGTCATTTACCGCCAGAACTGAAAAATGTTTCTACGCCAAAGAGAGATTTAGATGACATCCATTTCGACATTTCACCAGTGCAAGTGGACACGGTGGACAGCACCGACATGAGGACGCCGGTCAGGGACGAGCCCGACGCGGACGAGCTGGACGACTCGGCGGTCTTCAAGACGCCCCAAAGCGTGTGGCTCCGCGCGCACCGCCACACCATCTGCGGCGCCGCCCCCCGCCCGTCCCGCGTCCCCTCCCCGTGCTCCCCTGCCCCCACCCACTCGCCGCGCCGCGCCCTGCCGCGCGCCTCGCCGCCCCCCACGCCGCCCCCCACCCGCGACGCGCGCGCCTTGTCGCAATGCCATGGACTATCGCTACCGGTACTAACCCCATTTAATTACACTACTAAATATTAGGTTAAGCTTGTCATGCCATAGACTTTTAGAAATTTCATTGTTGAGTGATGGACATCTTTGCGAAAAATACTCGACGACTCTTTGCTGTTATGCTTGCATGTTACTTCGAATGTGTAGGTGCTTTTAGAGCGTGCACACGGAGGTAGAAATTAGGAAATTTGTTTGCGATAAGTTTATGAAATTAAAAAAAAATTAAAAAAAAATAGTAAATAGTATAGTCATTTATAAAGAAACTATGCTTATTTCTTAATTCTGTCTTATGAAGGTTGTAGACGAGCACAATACAATGGTAGCACCGGAGTGCTCACCGCGCGTTCACGTCGTTAAAGCGGAGTGGTTCTGGGCGTCAGTGCAGAATGAAGAGGCGCAAGATGAAAGGGATTATCTTTTTAAAGATGTAAGTTATAGCATATAATATTACTAAGTATAAAATAATTACATTAAAAGTAAACCGGTATAAGTAGGTAAACAAAGCCTTTTATGTAGTACCGTTTTATAGTATAGCTTTTATTGGACAGCAAGTATCATAAAGAGGGTTGGTTGTTCTCTTCAGTACCTAGAGGAGCTCTCGCGGCGGTCGTCGGTGGGCACGCCTTGTACGGCGGGCGAGCAGGAAAGCGCTGCGAGCGCTGTGGGCGCTGGGGGCGCGGTGGCGGGTGGCACGCCGGCAGCACTGCAGCGGCTGCGCAAGCGCAAGCTGCGCGGCGGCGACGCAGCGCTGCACAAGCGGCGCTCGTCCGTGGGCGACGCCGTGCTGCTGAGCCTGTCCGGCAACCTGCTGGACTGCACGCCCTCTCCCGACGGCAAGCAGCTATTAGAAGGTACATTCTACCACAGGGATCTTATGCACGTTCTACGAATGGATAATATTATGGATTGTATTCTACCTCAGAGTCCGAAGTACCTGACAATGTGGTGCGAAAATTGATGTCTCCGCGACAGCAAGTGTTTATGGAGTTGCTCCAAACAGAGTCAAATTACGTGGGAATACTGCACACAATTGTAAATGTAAGTTCACAATCGTGATGATGTTAAAATTAAAATTAAATCAGCGTCACGCTGTGCAGTGGCGTAGCTAGGGGCTGGGAGCGGTGCGGTCGGACCGGGCATCAAAGTCGACGATCACTTTGTTTTTTCTTTGTTTTTAGACCTTAGACCATTTTAAAGGGCATCAAGTCCCCTAAGCCGCACCGGGCAGCAAATACCCTAGCTACGCCACTGACGCTGTGTCACGCACGCAGTAGGCTAGACAGAGGGATCAGTGTTAAGAAACTCCGTTCCCCACTTTCTGCCGAATTCTGGAGGCATTGCGTGTTGAATGTCCGAACTCATCGACACCAGAGCGAAGAAATGGGAATAGAAATTTCAATAAATATTTCCTCTCCTTGAGTGGGGATCAAACCCATAACCAGTTGCGTTTACAGTCACACTTAGTGCTCCTACGCCACGCCTGACCTCTTTTTATATTTTTAACAGATGTTCAAACAACCCTTAGAAGAAATGGCAGAGGAAGATAGTAATAATGGAAAAAATCAAGCACTGCTCAATAATACGGAGCTCAAAATAATATTTGGCAATTTACCGCCGATTTATGAATTACACCAGTGAGTAAAGAACTTTTATTTATCTAGTGTATATTGCGTGGCGTGGATAAATTGATCGATATGTCAACTAACATATAGATAATATATAACATTTTGTATAGATAAGGTGAATAATAACTAAATCGTTTTTTTTTTTTGTAGTGCAGAAGCCAAAATTATGTCTTTTTCAATAACTCATTTACTAAAGAGTACTTCAAAGCTAATTGAGATAAAAAAAGTAATGTCTGCCAGGCGACTCATCTACCTAGTCGTATGTTTATAAGTATATACAAATGTCCAAAATATTACAAGTGATATCTGCCTCCAGGCGCATGTTAGAGGAGCTCCGCTACGCGCAGGCGCACTGGAGCGAGGAGGTAAGCATCGGCCGCCTCGTGCTGCGCTACACGCCCGACATGGTAAAGGCGTACCCGCCGTTTGTCAACTTCTTCGAGAACACCAAGGAGATGCTGCAACAATGTGACCGTGAGAACCCAAGGTTATTAATAATCTTTTTTTTATCCTACGTTTTCTCCTTTTAGTTGCATAGTTTAGAAGCTTTCGGTATGGGTGGTGCAGACTGGTGGCTCAATAATTCATAAAATGTAATGAAAAATTGCACATATTATATTTTGCTGTTTGTTTCAGATTTCATGCATTCCTGAAAATCTGTCAAACCAAACCAGAATGTGGTCGGCAAAGCTTACAGGAGTTATTAATAAGACCAGTGCAACGACTACCTAGTATAAGCTTATTGTTAGATGGTAAGTTCCCAAATACATACTTTTGCCTCTTGTTTATACTTAGTAGTGTGATGCACACATAGGTAGGATTTTGGGTGTAATGTATATTGTTAAAATATTATATTTCTGGAATTGATTTATAATTTTCAAGACTTGATAAATGATGTGTCATTGAAATTTTCTTGATAGCACAATTGCTACTGGAAATATTAATTTAGTTAACGCAATCGGGTTTTTTTGTTTTACTTATAAAGTGTAATTCAAGATAATGAAACGAGGCGTTAGGTTAGATTCCCACTCGGAGGAATGAATTATTTGTATTTTCTAGGTGTATTAAATGGTTAAAACGAGACGAGAGTTGCGCCACTCAATATTCAATGTCTGAAAACTTGGGTGGAATATGGGAAATGGAATGTCTAAACATTAGATTCTCTTTATCCTCCTATATGCGGGATATAGTGTGAAGCTAATTGATTACCTTATATACAGATATCTTAAAACACACACACAAGAGCAACCCGGACCACGCGGCGTTAGTGTCGGCGCTGGCGGGCCTCCGCGAGGTCATGTCGCACATTAATGAGGATAAACGCAAAACAGAGGGACAGCTGCAAATGTTCGACATTTATAATGATATTGATCAGTGTCCGGTGAGTAATATCTTGTTCTTGTACAGCATAACAGTTGTCATCCAAATGTAGGTAAACCTAACTGACTTATCTGAACACCTATGTGGGGGGCACAAGTTTCGGTAATCGACACTCTGCTGTTTTTTTTTATTGTTAGACTTTTTGTTGTTATCGTTATAATTTATAATAGTATTTAGGGAGCTGTACCCTTAAAGGAAAAAATAGAACCCTCATTGGATCACTTTGTTGTTTGTATATTAAGACTATTTATATCGAGATTGTGTGGAGATAACAGGAGAAGGAGAAGAGTCCGACTCGCACTTAAACCGGTTTTTTTTATTTGACCAAAAGTATCAATATTAAATAAGTATGTACTAGATCTAAACAAATATTTTTTTCAAGTTACCATCGATATTTTGTATTGAACTTGCGTCCTTTCTAATTAATTATATACAAGTAAGTACCTAAAAATTAATTGATTAAAAGATTTATTTTTAGTATAACTCTCATTTACTAACAAGTATTATTACAATCCACAGGCTCATCTAGTGTCATCACATCGATCGTTTGTGTCTCGTTGTGAGGTGGTGGAGCTATCGAAGGAATTATCGGGGCGCGGCGACCATCTTGTTCTCTTTCTATTTACTGATACAATGGAAGTGTGCAAAAAAAGATCTAAGGTTTTTAAATTATTATTTAATAAAAATATATAAGAATTGGTCTTTCTATATTATTGTATATAATGAATCTTTTTTATCTTCACGCTGTATCCCGGACATAGCAAGGCTGAGGGAACCTAGGAACCTAGTGTAAGACACTCCATTTCCCATTAATACACTTCCGTTCACCACCTTCAGCCGAATTCTTGAGAATATAAATGATGAATGAATATAAAATGACATATGTAATTTAATTACGCTGATTAGTAGCTTTAATGCAAGTATTTTCATACCGTATTTTGACTTAAACTTGCTTGTATATGTAAATATTCTTATTTGTAAAGTCAAAGTCAAATAATATTATTCAAAATAGGAAGTTACATGCTTAATTTTTTGGACTTCAAACAATGTACCACCAGTTCACTAAAGTACTGGTGGTAAATTGTTGTAAACCTCAGACATGAAAAGAACCGGCACAAGAAACTGAACGAGACTTTTTTTTAAAATCAACTTTATACAAATACCATATCTAATTATTTGTGACAATGAAACCTTTAAAACATACATAAAATTGAAACAAAAACATAATAGAGTTTTTGAATATTCCTCAGGCTTTCAATAGTAAAAGTCCAACGAACGGCACAGGCACGATGCGGATAGGCTCGAGTAAACCCTACCGGCACATCTCTCTCATGCCGCTCAGCACAGTAAAACGCGTGGTCGATATACGAGAGGCGGAAGGTAGGCTTGATTTATTTTTAATTTTAATATTTTTATAGTGTCACGCTGTATTCAGCATATAAGTAGGCAGAGGAAACCAAGTGTAAAACATCCCTTTTCTTGCTCTTCATCCAATCTTTCGAGACATTGCGTGATGATTGGAGAAACTTTGCGCGCTTTATTTCACATGGGATGGGGGAGTTTTGGATCAATGGGAGGAAATTATTACTTGGAGATATTATCAACATTAAATGGTATTAAATTAAATGTTAAAATTAAATTAGTAATTTATTAATATCGGGTGGAATTAGGAATAACGTTAGTTGTGGGCTCCTATTAAAGTATATAATGTAAATGATGTATATAACAAGTGAAATGGTCACCGATGTAATAATAATGTAAGTGATCTTACTTTTAGATTGTCACAACGTGTTCGCGCTAATGTGCCGCAGCAACCAGGAGCTGAAGGAGAAGCTGTACTCGTTCATGATCACGGACGAGGCGGTCGACAAGGCCGTGTTCCTGCGCCAGCTGTGCCGCCAGATGGCCAACACTGTGTGCAAGGCCGACGCTGTATGATATACTTTGTTTATATGTACTATAATGCGATAGTTTTGAATTCGATTCCCACTCGCAGGAATCAATCATTGTCATTTGCCCACTCTGTCTTCCAAGACATGTAGCGCAATAGTAATTTGGACGAAAAGCGTTTTCGTCCAAATTAATCTTTGTTTACCCTACTATATGTGGAGGAGTAACACAGCGTAAAGTTGAAGAATAAAAAATAAATATATTTTATAAAATTATAATGTAAATGCGTTTTAAAATATCAACTTTTTAATTTGTAAACAGGATAAGTTCTTGGCGTGTCTAGAATCGCACCAGCTCGACATCGACACCAGCGACCTCGCACTAAGCACTCTGTCCAAAGTGTCCAAATTTGCTGCACGAACACGCCTTAAGGTACATTTACACTCATATTCACTAAAACATTTTATTTATTGTATTTATAGTTCTTCTTTCTTTTTACATTTCTTATTAGTTTCACGCTGCATCCCGCATATAGCAGGATAGCAGAGAGAACCTAGTATTAGGACACTCCATTCCCCATTTTCCCTTCCTAATTTTCAATACATTGCGTGATGAATGGTGGATCTTAAAACCTCGCTTTGTCTTCTTACCAGAGCGAGGAAATAAAAATAGTATTCCCACTTAGTGGGAATCCCACCCACAAACGTCATTTTTACATTTAATCGCTAAGCTATTACGCCAAGACATACCTTAGATTTATCATTTATTTGGTGATATAAATACACTTATTTTGTATAGTAAAACATTGTACCAAATAGCTTAGTATATAGTCTCCTAGGGAGTTAAAGTTAGAAATTATATTCTCTCAGCATGATTTATGTGTTAGAATAGTTACCAAGCTTAGCTTATAATGAAAGTAACAAATGAGTTAACTTTTTAGGTAAGTGCTCGCTCGTAAAATATTCCAGCAATGCTGTCACTAAGGCATGAATATAAATATCGTTTCTTTCAACACAAATCGTAATTCATTATATGTAACATACATATGACTTACAGAACGTTTCATTATAATATGATATCATATTATAGTAAACTAGTGGACCCGCACGTAGCTACGCCCGCATGAACTATACGAATATTTATTAAATATATTTATGAAATTATTTTCAGTTTTCAATAGAAATATTAAGAAAATATAAGCCTAAAAAATTAAAATAAGCTAAAAAGAATACAAGTGGAGATTTATTATAAGAAAAAATGTCTGAGTAATTGAAATGAACAAACAAAACAAGTAAAAGTAACTAAAGGAAATTCTTAATAATAGAAAAAGTACCTAAGTTTTCCTTGTGCGCGTACATAGACACCTTCTCTAACTAAACATTTCTCCGATACACTTTATATATCGTAATTTTAATAATTTGGGATTTTATATTATAGACAACCGAACTGAAATAACCAAACATTCTTTCAATATCAAATTATCGAAAAACATTAACAAAACCCCTTCAGGAATAAACATATGTATATATATATATAATTGCGGACTTTTTAAACATTATTTAAAGGACAATATTTTTGTAAAAACAACATTTTGGTTGACGTTTTCTTAAAACAACAAACTTTGCAAATCGTTGCTTAGCAACGGTCGCATAGCGACGGTTGTTATTAACATGGCAGAATAAATTGCATGTCAAATTAATAAGTATTTTAATATATTAGTATATATAGAAAATATTACAAATATGAGAAAAAATATAAAAAAAGTATCCTGTGTTCATCCCAAGACCCTCAAGTATCTCTATATGAGTATTTTATCACAATTAAATTAGCGGTTTGGCCCTGATTGCGTAAAAGACAGACAGACAGACAGACAGAGTTACTTTCGAATTTATAATATAGGTATGGATTTACATATTATGTAAATTTTATTGTTATTATTGTTAGTGGATCGAGTAGAGCATGCAAGTTTCGGGTTACGGATAGTTTATAAAATTAGCTACTTCATTTATTAAATAGCTTTTTATAAAATTGATATGAAAATTTATTGAGTAAATTTTATTGTATGTATGAGAAGAACTTATTATTTTGTTTACTTTAAGTTTATGAAGATTATTTTATTTGGCTTCATGTTTTCCTTGCTTTGAAGTAAAGAACACATATAGCAATGAGAACTTATTAATGTCGTAATAAAAAAACAAGACTTATCGGGTAAAGAGTAGGTAGTTAGTAAGTACTAGGCGGCATTGTAAAGCAGCAGGCGCGTTGTGTTGTAGCTGGAGTCGCTGGCGGGGCTGGGCGGCTGGCTGCGCGCCGACCCGGGCGCCGTCCTCCTTGACACTTGGGTATTGCGCGCTCACTTACTCGCACAGGTCTGACCGCACCGCCACTCCCACCACTGCCACCACCACCCCACCACCGTCATCGCCACCATCCCATTACCACTTGTAGGTTGTCGAGTACCCTGTATGAATCGGATGTTGGCGCCCTTGTTCACACTTTCGATGGACAGTCAGTTGCTGTTGCTGGGTGCCAATTTTAACAAAAAAACGAAATTATTTGGACATTTAAACAAAAAACTAAATAAAGACAGAAAACCAAATATTGGATGCTGCAATCCTGATATTTTGGAAACATTTTAGAGCTTAACAGCGAAGTTGAGAGATAATAAAATTAAGAGAGAATTCACACACTTACTAATTATGTGAGCGAGATTCAGTTTCTCATCGGCGACAACATAAGATCGGTTGGCAATAATTGTGAATAGCTTCTTATAAAATGTTCTGCCACTGGAAAATCCGATTGTAAACTTGGCTCGACACCCAACAAATGGAAACGAGAAGTTCGTCGCGAAATTTCTGTTGTCGTGTGAATGGATGACTGTTGATTGTTTCGCCTCATCGCTTTCGTGTTTCATGCGTTATATTGGCTCTAATTTATCTTCGAAAATGTTTTGTAATGCATTAAGTAATGAAGGATGTAAGTTATAATATCAAAGTATTTTATTAAAATTGTTTTTAATATTTCTTTTAATTGTAATATTACACGTTTATCGCTTAAGACCGCGAAGAATAATAAATTTTAATGTAATTTGTCATAAATAAAGTAAAATGTATTTAATTGTTTACCATTAATTTTTACATTGGTTAACAACCTATAAAGCCAAATCTTTAGCGATATCTTTTATTAAAATCATTCTAAAGCATTTTGATGCGTATTACTGCTTTAATGAATATTAACCCAGCGCTCATTTCATCAAAGGTGTCATTCATTCGGGAAGTATTTCATCTAAAATCATTATAAAATATTCCATTCTCCTCATGTCTATTGTGAAGCATGCACCATTTATGATTAACAATTTGTGAGCGTGCCATACCTCGAGTTTTTGGGACATGTCTTACACATATGTTTGTGGCGTAGTTTTTTACAGGGTATTGGAATCGACTTGTGATTTTTCACGTACTAATTGTGTCACTCATAAAATTCATTTGTCTAACTATATATTATGTCATTTATTGTAGATATTTAATTGTTTGTATTTTTTCGACGCAAACAAAATATTATTTTATCATATGAATAATAAATCTATTGATTTATTTATAATAAATAAATGTAAATGCAGGTGGGCCGCGCGCTCTCGTTCAACAAGACGCCGTCGAAGCTGAAGCGCGCGATGTCCTCCATGATATCCCCCTTCGGCTCCACCTCCAACCTCACGCCCGCCTCGCAGCTCGCGCAGATGAGGCTCGCCAGTTGCAATAATATTAATGTATGTACATCATTTTATTGTAACTTACTTATTTTTGATATGGTAGGATTAATAGATTGTTGTATTGTAACTTTTTTACAACTTAATATTTTTGTAAAGCCAAAAGGATTTGTTATTTTTATATAATACTAAATTGAAATGATAAAACTTACGTCGTAACTTTTGCGAAATTTACTATAGGTATACAGGTTGGACGAGGCAGCGCTCCTTTTACTGAAACTGCATATAGGGAAAAATATTTCAAACCCAGAATTAACGAAATTAATCAAGGTACCTCAACAGTTTGGACGTAGGATTTTTTTTTTATTTTAAAACGATAATTTTATTATTCATTTTGTTTGAAAAAATAACTTTCATTTTTGGTAATTATTTTTTTTCTGAATTATATTACACTTTTATAGAATAGTTATTACTGTGTGTTTCATTTAAAGTGGTGCTGACAATTGCAACCTGTATAGCTACTAGCTATATTTCGTAGTACCGGTGTAGAGGAAATTTGGTGTTAGACACTCACTTTCTGTCTAATATTCGTGACGACAAGTTTTAAATTGGGGAACTCAATACCGCGCTTTATCTTGTCACTAGAGTGACACACTACTGCAGTCAGACGCAGTGTAACGAGATTGTGTGTGTGTGCAGGAGATGGGCACGAGCGCGGGCGGTGGAGGCGCGGGTGCGTCTGTGCTGGTGGCGCCGCTATCGGTGCAGCCCACGCGCAAGGCGGCTGCCGCGCTGCGCCGCTTCTGACGACGCCCGCCACGCACCAAGTGCCTGAACTAGAGACGAACGTGTCGACTTGTGCGACTATAAACCAAATCAAACTAAACTTATATGATTAGCCTCGGCCGCCGCGACCGCTGCGGCTGCGTCGGCCGGCCTATCTCCACTATTGGCGGCTTTCACGGTGTAGCTAGTTTTGGGATCTGTGTAATATCTTGAATAAATTTAATGAGATATTTAAAAACTTTTGTGTCACATAGTAATATTGATATTATCGAATAGTGTTGAGTAATATGTACATATTGTGATATTTTAATTTAATTGTGAATTAGATAATCGTAGGTTAGTGTAGTGTCCAGTTCGGTGGCCTACTGTGTCCGTCTCCCTTTGATTTTAAGCGTTCCTAATATTTGCCTTATCGCTTTTTATGAACGTTTAATTATATTAGATATTCATCGATGAACATGAATGGCGAGTGACCTCGTTCTCGTTCTCGCGTGCGTGTATTTGTTTATTTGATAATGTAAATGCATGTAATGTATTTATTTCATAATTTTTAAAATTTTACCAAAAAGCTCAAACGCTGTGACACGCACCGACGTTCATATCATGTCTACGCAAATTAAACCACTGTACAAAGGTCTATATTTATAAATATTTTAATGATTGAAAAAAAATAAACGTTTATTTTCAATAATTTGCTCTTTATTTTTTTCCTTAACACACAATACGTTATCAGTGTCAGTTGTTTCACTTGTTTCGGCGTGGTGCTAGGAACTTGTACATGTTCCTAAGCGCCCGCAGTGCGGGCGCCGCCGCCACCGCCACCAGCGCCGCGCTCGCGCCGTATACCAGCACTGCCGGCATCTCCGCGCTCCACACCATTGTTAGCTTCAGTATTAGTGTTCCCTGTGTAAAAAATATATCAAAATCAAATTATTCTAAAAACTTATGGGCGATCCAATCAAAATCGGACTACTCATGATAAAGTTATGAGTGCTTAAAGATAAAAAAATATTAGACGCGCTTATATAAGTTTATGTTATGTTACTGTGGGTTTTTTTTAAGTAAATGTAAAAATAAGTTTTTTTTAGGAAATCATGGGGCCGTAGATAATCGATTGATTGTAGATATCGATTTGCGATATCTACATACCTGATATAAAGGCTCTTAACAGACAGATGGACGGACAACAAAGTGATCTTATAAGGGTTTCTTTTTCCTTAAAAGGTACGGAACTCTAAGAAACAGCGAAATATATTTTCTATAGGGACGGGGACGGGATCCTTACGGACCCAATTCTCAAGCGATACTACTAATATATTTTTTATTTAACTGAATAAAACACGAAGTGTATTCATACTAACTAGCATTATAATAGGTAATATCTGCCATTGAGTTCCGATCCTCGATGAGCATGCGTTCTCCTCGGTGGCTATGTTCATATCAGAAACAAAGTCGTGACTGCGGTAGAAGTAAAGCATTGCGACTAATTCCAAAAGGCAAATAAATGGCGTCGATACTCCTGTCATTATTGCGTCTATACTTTCTAGTAATGCTATTCCACCCTTCAAAATATTAGAATGTTTTAATAGATAATGAAATTTTTCATTTATCTGAAAAATGTAAATATATAACTCACCGTGCTAGCAAAAAACATGCTCAGTCCCATGCAAGTCAAAATCATGGCAGCCACTACGAATTGTTCTGCAAAACTGTACAAATATAACGTTAAATTTGGCAAAAGACATTTATAATAATTTACTTATCAATCAACATTTTAATAGATATTAACATTTAAACTATACTTTTTTTATTTATATTTTAACTTAAAATTGCACTTACACAAAGCGTATGTTATACTCAAATATAGCATGTAATGATGTTTTTATAAGTACGTACGCCACCGTCATATAAGAGAACATTAAGCCGCCAAATATAAGCGCAGACCTGGACAAAAAATACAAATTATAGGGACGAGTTGCACAATTATTTTTGTTTTAAAAAGTAGTGCAAATATCAAAAGCCAAATTTATATAATCAAATTTTGAATAGATAAAACACTGGTATGTATAGGTACAGGTGGAAGTATCTGCGCTGCTTTAACGGGAGCAGCATATAGGTACGGTAAAATATTTCAAACCTATGCCCAGAAAAATAATCAAGGTTTAACAGTTTATACGTAGGATTTTTTCCATTTCAAGATTTCTATTCACACTGTATTATGTGTAACGCAGTTATGAATAGATACCAATAACGTAAACACCTACTACTATAAAAATACTACTAAACGTTGCCGATCTGCCACTTTCATTCTTAAAAAACATACCAGGACGAGAAATATATGTCTCGTTTTATTTTACGCAATTACCTATTTTCTATAATAAACTTAAACACCGTTAAGCTTCGCCAAAACCTACAATTTCATTTCGTAAATGAGGCGAGTGTTGTCGCTCTGATATCTGTGCTTCATTCTTAAGTGGCATACTTATTTACAACAATAATTTTATTAATTATATGGTTTGAAAAAAAAACATTTTTTCATTTTTGGCAAAATCTTTTGTTTCAATTGTATTAGGCTTTTATAGAGTAGTTAAAACTGTGTTTTTGTTTAAAGTGGTGATGACAAAAAATCTCTGTATATTGTAAATCTGAAGTATTGCACATCATGGATACTTGAGATAAAGATTTATTATATCTAAGTTGGATTATATCTAAAAAATTTTAGTTTACTTACGCAAGATGAGAATAATTAGTAATCAATGAACAACTTGAATACAAGGGAATTATCCATAAAGTACCTAAAATCAAACTATTGTGTAATATGTTTAATAGATCCGAAATTCATTCAGTATGAATGTAGACAAAAATGCTAAACATACTTTCACGCATATTATAGACGGCTTTTGTATTCGGCTGAATAGAATCCACGACCGCACAAATCGCGGCGCCACTTGTATGAAGCCCGGTTAGAAGGAGAAGTAGTCCACTGTGCCATATATTTTCACCGTTGAGGTCTGGATCTATGTGGCCCGACGCTTAAATACAGAATAATCTTATGTATTTCAATATGAACAATTAATTATATTGTCATAATTATTCGGAATAATTTTACCATAGTGATTAAGTCCCTTGCCATGTATAATTTCAGTTCCTACACCAGCCGAGTGTATATAGAGGGCTACCTCTAAAGCATCAGCGAAAGCCTGTAACAGTTCATATATTTTCTTTATATTCTTTCGTAAGTACTATATTTCAATTTTGTATTTGTGGTATTTTTTATACATGAATGAATTTACATACCGTAAGAACTTCTTTAGCTCCAATCCGATTGACATTATAAAACGTCGTAGGCGCAGATACTAGATGTGTACCAGCGGTTATTAAAAGTATTATTGTCCAGATCCATGGAACTGCCGCCAGCCAAGGATTAGTGTTATTCCAAACTAACTATAAAATTATAATTTTTTCTTCCATCAATTATACATACTTTAAAAAGTTAAGTATTTGAGAAATATTCTTTACCCGGCCATGAAGTAGACGTTCCATTATCAAGAATGCCCATAAAACACACCATGAAAAAATTATACACAACATCAAAGGAATGTTGAAATGACCGAAATTGTAGTTGTCACGAAATAGCACTACTTCCACGCTGAAATATTGTATAATAACTATAATACATATCTACAATTTAAATCACTCTAAATATTGTCAATATTACAATATGTATTATAATATTTAAAAATGTCCTTACTAAAAAAAGTTGTATGGTGGTGTACTGTATAGAACAGGATACCCCGTAGTGTATAGTTCATTACAAATTTCAATTTTTCCGTCGAAGCTTCTTCGTGAAATATTTGTTTTCGATCTAAGAAAAATAAATATTAAATATACAAAAATATATATATTTTTATGTTTACGGCTACTAAAGACGGAAAAATTATGTTTTTTTAAGTTCCCGCTGTATCCCACACATAGCAGGGTAGGCATAGCAGGGAACATGGGAGCCTAGTCCGGATACTACGTTCTGATTAAGATATTTCCTTTTCCACATTCCGCCCTCAACGCCGAGCTTTCTCTCTTTGCCAGAGCGAGGAAAAGAAAATCGAATATATCACAACCTATCGTGTTGACAGTCACACTCCTGTGCCCCTCCGCCACGGCTAGCCTCATGTAATAATATACAGCTTAAATGCGATATTCAATAAGTTTTAACAAATGCCTCCCTATATCTTGTATCTATAGAAATATTTACTGAGCTGATGCAAACTTTACTGATCTGTTGACTATCTATGGGTACAAATGTTGAAATGTTGACCTATGTTTGATGAACTTTTGATGAGATGCATTTCTCCATGCAAAATCTTTTGTTCCTACAGTTGTACGTTCTATCGGCAAATATTCATTGTGAAGTTCATTCATTGCTAAGGTAAATCCAGCCTACAAAGATATATATACTGGATCATTTTGATTTAATGCATTGATTAACGTTAAATTGGCCATAAAAATATTATTATACTCTATAACCCTACTAAAGACTGAGACTGAAGCCAGTCGTGGCGCAAGGGCACAAAGTGTGACGAAACGTGACAGGTTGTGAGTTGGATTCCCACTCCAGGATGTGAAATATTTAATATTTTTATTTTCATCGCTCTGGTGTCGAGCGCTGAGTTCCACCAATCAACACGCAATGTCCCAGAATTCTCTCTTTCGAAGAAAATCTTAGCATTAGGTGCCCTCTGCCTACCCTGCTGTGTGCGGGATACAGCGTGAAGCTGGAAAAAAAAAGAAATTATTATATTAAAATATCCAATACAACAAATTGTGTTTACCTCTCTTAGTAGTATAACATTAATATTTTTTGTAGTGGGATCATAAGTTCTTAAATTAAAATCTCTGAAACATATATTTTACGATTTTCATCTTGATTCATCTTTATATGCTTTCTTTTATTATATGCTTCATTATTAAAAAGTAAAAAATAACATTTAATATACAAAGGGTAGTCGTAGATTCATAATTTTTAAAATTTTGTGAGATTATTTTTGTAGATCGTTGTGGAGCATGCACAAGGGTGTGACTGTAACGCGAAGGTTGTGGGTTCGGCTTCGGTCCCACATTTTAATAAATATAAAATGTACATGAAAGTGCGTAATTTATATTTATTCATTAAATTTAGATTTCAAACTTACAACTTCCACAAATAAACAATACCTAATATATAATATACTTAAATATTACATTTTCACCTGCAATATTTGTAAGGCAATTTTGAATCGCTTACGGCGTGTAAAAAGTAGATTCCGGCTATAGCCGCTACAGTGCAACAGACCATAGCACGTAATATTGCATTTATACATATTGCGATTCCAATACCTAAAAATAATTATCCAATTAATAAATAAAATGTTCACTGGGTGTTTAAATGAAATATTGCTAAGAAAATAAAACCTTCGAATACGGGTAAAATACGAAATGCTCGACCAGGTCCACTGATGCTCCATTGGCCTAAATATACTTCAAAATGGCGCAACGGATTACCAAGAAGTGCCATGACCATGACCAGAAATATCAAGAAAATAACTAAAATTAAGTAGATATAAATTATAATAAAGTTTTGAATATCATATGATATAATATATTTTATTGCAAAAACTATTTTATTAATATATTGTAATACAAACAAAACCCTCCAGTGACTGCGGAAGCGATAACTCGACAATGCATTGTCAGAAAACCACCAAGAGCAAGTGAACCGAATGTTAATTTTCGACGACCTTTTACTCCTCTTTGAGTGGCACCGCCCGACGCGTTGTCCATGCCGGGGATATGTGCGGTCGACCATATTTCTGACCATTGACTTTGCTATAAAGTTATTATTTTTGTATGTTTATTTATGCTATCTTAATATACTTATTTGAATTTTAGTTGAATAAATCCAAAAATTGTGATTTTATGAGGAGGCTGTTAGTTTATCCTATAAAAGACTTTATATTAGTTTAAATGAGTTTATATTTTTAACTAAAAAAAACGTTGTCCATTTAGAACTTGTTCAATAAATTAAGAAATAAATCTGTAAATATTTTTTCTGTGTTTAGAATGTATTATACTCACTGCGTCTCTGTTATCGAAAGTAAGAATAGTTTCTAAAGAATATGGAGTTCGACTTAAAGTCATTTTGTACTGTAATATAAAATTAAATTTTACTAAAAATTTATAACGTGTATAAAAATCGTCTTAATTCCATTGACATTGTCAGACTAATTTACGTCAAAGTCAGTCTTCTGACAAGCCATAATAATAAAAAAATATATATGGATAAAAAAACACGTTTCTGTTAAATAATAATAAGTACTTTTATTTATACAAATTTATAACTTAAATATACTAGCGTTTTATGACAATATTTATAAAACTATGAGTAGGAATATAACGTCATCAATGTCAACAAAGTTCGCACAGAGATCATCCCCCAGGCAACAAGAGAGACAATTGGTACAAAAATACACCAGTACACGTATTTGCGCACATTGGCGCACGTAGTTAGTGCGTCGCTCACATGTGCGCGTTCCGCGACCGCTATGGCGGCGGCGGCACGGGCGCTTGCGGCGCGTCCTGCGGCAGCGTGAAATTGATGAGCAAGTCGCGCACCGCCGGCCACAGTATGCATTCACCGTGCGACTGGCTGAACTCCGCGAACCTGCGTATAACACAAGCCATATATTATTAGTCAGAAAAAACAGCGTCACGCTTTATCCCGCAAACTCGTGCTATAGGGGAAAATACGTGAAAGCAAAGCAAGGTTCCCCTTGCACTTTCCTAGAAATAAAATAATATCTTATAAAAGTAATTAGCTAATTATTAAAATAATTAGCTAATTTACATAACTAATACAAGCAGATGTTGCTAAATTTCTCACTTTACTTAACCCTAACCTGAATAAACTGTAAGGATTTTTAAACTTATGAAGAATAACTAGCTCAATTTTAAAGCATTACCGTTTCAAGTGTAGATTGACAGCAATGAGATGCGGTTGTTGCGCGTCTCGCCTCTCCGCTATCTGCATGGCGTTTGACTGTACGTCGTATACTAGAGGTAGAACCAGCTGCGTCTCACCGCGGGTTAGACATATCTGTTGAAAATAATTAAATATACTGTTAAAATTTAAAAAAGGTACATACTTTATTGTTTTACTTTAGGGTTACATTAGGTAGACAATTAAGAAGTGTTACAAGTAAAATAATAAAAATCAAACATGCAGAATTTGGTGATATTGACAGAGGTATAAAAATATTTAATATAAACTTGTATATTTTTAGCTTCAATCTATCTCGCATATACCATGGTAGTTAGAGAAAACCTAGTGTCAATACATTTTATCCTCCACTTTTTTCCCTGATTTCGAGACATTGCGTGTTGTGTGACGGAACCCAATGCCACGCTGTCTTACTTAGATCGGAGAAATGAAAATAATTGAGTGGGGATCCAATCCACGACTATATCATTTAGCCTTACAGCTGACTGTATAGTATATAAATAAGCACTAACAAAAAATAGTATCTTGTGCTTGGCGAGCAGCACAGCGGGCTGCCCAGCGGGCACGATCTGGGGTCCGGCAGGCGGGATGCGCAGCACCCAGTGTAGCGTCCACAGTGCGGGCGCCACGGGCACCAGCTCGGCGCGCATAAGCGCCACCAGCGACGGCAGTGCGGCGGCCGGCGCCCCCCACGCACGCGCCCATCCCTGCAGCGCTGTGGCGCGGTATGGGGCTATGGCGACGCGCTGCTCGAAGAACTTCTCCATAACCTGCGGTATTATATTAATTTGTTTATTTATATTTTTAAG
Organism: Heliconius cydno galanthus; assembly: GCA_036379175.1. NCBI lineage: Eukaryota > Metazoa > Arthropoda > Insecta > Lepidoptera > Nymphalidae > Heliconius > Heliconius cydno. Next base: position 1,213,232 of record JAKRZM010000263.1, read on the forward strand.
ATTTTTTGCATTAATCAGACCACACATTGATGATTCAAACCATTCATGTTGTTAATAACTCTAATCTTAACTTTTTTACTTTGCGTATTCAATATGCTTGCTTTACATATATATAAAGTTTCGTAATTGAAAATAATTAATTCATCATATATAGTCAATAATTAAGTTGATATCGATAAAAAGTTAAACCAAGATAAGTATATCAAAAACATACTAATAGTATTATGAATGATAAACAAAAATGAACAACTATTATATACAATTTTTTTCCTACCTTTTCGCTGTATCTCCCATATAGCCGGGTAAGTAAAGAGACTCTAGAGTTAAGATATTCCATTCTTTAGTTTTTACACAATTTTCGAGACATTGTGAGCAAGCAGCCGAACTCACCACCACGTTTAGTCCTCTTATCAGAGCAAGGAAATAGTAACAATTCATTCCCCTGAATGCTAATTAAACGTTAAGTTTAAATTACTAATACAAACAATCAAAAAAGAATGTTATTACTAAGGTCTACTAAACAAAATATACAGGATGGAAGCGTCAGCGGTCCTTTTACGCGAACAGCATATAGGGTAAAATATTTCAAACTCATACTTAAGGAATTAATCAAAATACCTCAACAGTTTAGACGTAGGATTTTTATTCATGTCACGATGTTTATCAATACCTTTACTTTGTGTGACGCAGTTACGAATAGATACCGATAACGTAAACACTAACTACTACAAAAATACTACTAAAGCTTAAACAACTTTGAACTTTATCGCCAATATCTGCGACTCGATTTCGGAATGAGGCGTGTACGGCGGTGTCCCTTTGATAGGTTTATGTCTGTGTGTGTCGTAATTTTATTATTTATTTTGTTTGAAAAAAAAGATAGTAATAATTGTATTAGACTTTTATAGAGTAGTTAAAACTGTGGTTTCATTTAAAGTGGTGCTGACAAAAACACTATAATTATATATTGAATTCAGACCTGTAAATCATCAGCCGACCAGTTGTCTTTGACATCGGCGAGCGGCGTGAGCTGCAGGTGCAGCGACTGCATGTGCTGGTGGTGCAGCGTGACGCGCGCCGCCAGCCCCGCCGTGTCGCAGCGGAACGTCAGCGACGTGGCGTCCGTCGATACCATTGTTAGCTGAAGTGCGAAACATTGATATTTTAGTTTTTACATAATTTTGATTGTCGAATATACAATTGACTGGTTTTGTACAAAAGCTACATAATCGATTTTATCGAAAGTATAAACTAGTAATTTCAGAGTTTTTAAATTTTATAGTTGTTTCTTAAATTTGTTAAAAAACCATATCATATCAATAAAATGTATATAGTATATAACATAAATTATCTATTGCTATCTAGAATACAAGTGCATCGAACATCCCTACTACCACCTACAATATAGAAACTACAATCGAACTAACATAATCCTCCTGATGCACAAAGCGCTGCAGCGCTCGCTTCATGTAGACGCAGGCGAGGAAGCGCTGCAGTGGCGCGAGGGGCGGGCCGGGCGGCGCGTTGGGCGGCGGCTCGCACGGTGTGCACAGCGTCTCCAGCTTGCTGACGGCCAGCGGCGTGCCCGGCAGCCCGCCCCAAGCACGCCCCCCGCCGCGCCCGCTCGCTGTACTGGAGCTGACTTGCGGACCTTGTATTACAAATGCATTTACTTTTAAAAACTGTACGCTAATCTATTAGCTATTAATTAAATGACAATATGAAGTAATAAACCAAAAAAATAATTTTAAAAAGTTAAATAAGTTAAATTAAAATAAGTTCAGTGGCAGTAACTAGAATAATAAAATACAGTTTGTATAACTGATAAAATATAACATAAAACAACTGTGTTTTGGCGCATTTTCCGTCACTACTACGAAATTTGATAATATATCAATAATATCTTCCCTTAACATCATCAATATTAAAAAAACAAAATCCACTAACCTTTATGATCAAGATGATGCCGTGGCGAGGGGTGATGGCCGGGCGAGGGACGCGGCAGCGAGGGAGAGGCAGGCCACGCGGTGAAGGGCGAGGTGGGCGGAGGATGCGGGGAGGCGGCGGGCGCTAAGGGGGAGGGCGCCAGCGGGGAGGCGGGAGACGCAGACACGCCAGCGCCCGCACCCGCGCCTCCGCCACCGCCGCTCGCGCCCGGCGGGGACGTTAGGTTGAAGGAGCCGCCGCCCATCTGTTAATAGGATAACATCATTTTACGGATATATTAATAGTAATATATTCATAAAATTAAACACGTTTTTCCGTAGCTTTGCTCTTTTTTGTAGTACTTATTATTAAAACATTCTCCATTCCTTTTATCTTCTGATACATTTAAAAAAAAATTAACTGTACTATTAAAATACAATATAAAAATTGTATTCATTTACAAAAAAAACATATAGATTAATTTATTAAACATTAATAATACTTATGTATAATATCAGGAAAGTATAATTAAAATTTATTACTTGATGTTGAGCCGGTGATGCTGGATGTGGAGTGACGGGGGCCGAGTGAGGAGTGTGCGGCTGCGGTGGAGTCATGGGTGCAGAGAAACGAAGTCCACCTATTAGTAAATATACAAATTTTACATTTTTAAGTTTTACATTAACTACAAATACCTCATAAAACCTCACAAAGGCGCGGCGTTGAGTTCTGCCACTCTACACACAATGCCTCCACAATTCGGCGGAAAGTGGGAAACGGTTCCTCTGTTTGCCCTGTTGTGTGTAGGATACAGCGTGAAGCTGATTTGTTTTTGATTTTTTACAAATATCTCATATTATTAAAATAATCATCAAAATCACTGCATTACATTTCTAGTTAACTTCATATTACCTGGCGGCATTGGAGACATCGGTGATGGTGGATTATCGTCTTCCGCTAATAGCCTGGCGCTTATATTATCGTCAACATATCTCGAAAGAAAAGTCTGAAAGAGAAAATATTTACTCATATATTTATATATTTATTTATAATTATGATAAAATATAAATAAATAGAAAATATTGATATTGATATAATACCTTTAAACCAAGAGCTGGTGCAAATTCATCAACAACGGTGCTTCTATCAAACTTAGAGTATGCACCATCGCGTATAGTGACCATGTTGCCACCTCTAATGCCGACTTCAATTGAATATGCCCCCGCGTATATTATTCTAATCTGTGGATAAACTTTTGTACTATACAAACAATATGTACAACTTTTCCAAAACATAAATATGACTTATATAATTATTGCACCAAAACAAAGTTAAAATATAATTTTAGTAGTATACCCATAACCTAATTCTGGAGACATTGAGTGACAAGTGGCGAAACTCAACGCCTCCCTTTGACCCTTTGACTGGAATGAGGAAATGAACATATTAAATATTTAAAAAAAAAAGTTTTGAAAAGATATTACAATATTTCATTTCTTGTTATAGCAAAACAAATATTAATTCTTGAATACCATCCTAAAAAAGTGGCTATCGTTATCGTTGAGTTGCTCCGCTCAACATTATATTTCTTCTGCCTGTCCTGCTATATTGTGGATACATCGTGAAAATAAAAAAAATAATTACCTTTCGCCAAGAATGCGCGAGAAGTGTGAACGTGGGCGTGGGCATGAGCGTGCGCACGTGATGCAGCCCAAGCTGCGGCAGCGTCGGCAACCGGCTCAGGGCCAGCAGCGGCCCGTACGTCTCGCGTAACACTACGCCGAGGGACATGAGGTCTTTGTGCCTAGGGAATTTTTATTATTTGTGGTTATATTAAGTACCTTAAGATATCACTATTTGATAAACAAGTAGAATTTTCTGTTGTAACTTTGTATATTTTCTGTTGTATTGTTTTCGTATATTTTTCTTTTATGTTGCTTCTTTTCTTTTACTAAACGAACCCTAGTAATATTTCCAAAAAAGTAAATAAATGTAATTACATATAATGATTATAAACTTTAAATTTATTTTAATTACGAATAGACCCATTTCTACTTTATATAACTTAAAAAAGTAGCAGCTAAAAAGTAACCAAAACAATCCTAACAATCAAGCTACATCTCAAATCAAACAACATACCAATTAATATAATGATCAAGGTGATGATGCAACAGATGATGTGCATTAGCGGCCGGTTGGTGCGCGGGCGTCGCCACCGTATACCGCTGCGAGGTGGCGCTCCACTGCAGCACGGCGGTCGCGCGCTGAGCCGAGCCGAAGCCCAGCACCAGCGACCGGTACGTGTATGAGCGGATGCATAGGCCTTGCCAGAGTGATTCTCGTTCTGTGGGAAATTTTATTTTATTTATAAGCATTATTGCTACATTTAGGATAAGAAAAAAAAATGCGCAACTAATATATTTTGCTATCGATATTTGTTTAAGTAGTCAAATCATCAACTATTTTATTATTCAACGTGAAATCAAAGGAATAATGTAAGCAATTATATTATTTTAACGTACCCTGGCTAGGTCGAAGCATAAAGTCGTACAACAGGGTGTGTAAATGGACAATGGCTGCCCAGTCTGCTAAAAATGCATCAGCTGTACGTCCCGCATCAGTGCCTAGTTCGTATTGAAGGTAAACGCAGCGCCTTTCACCTGTCACAAAATGTATGGTATTCACGAATCTATTTAATTAACAAATATTTTCATTGGGAGTAGTATTCACATGTTACAAAATGTTGATCTAGGGGTACGGGATCTCTATTTCTATGCATTTCATCACCATGTATGTTCAGCAATTATCATCAGATATTTGGGTCTGCGCACGTGTTTGTTTTATTCAATAATACAGCTTAATGATAAGCCTTTCGTATCATACAGTAGTTTTAAACTATGGGTCTATAAATCTAGAAATTCTTTTCTAAATTGATAGACATAACAATCATCGACATAAAAATAGCTTTTCTAAAAGCCAAATTTTAACAAAAACATTCGGGGGCTGTAGGGAAAAAAAATACTGGTGATATTTTTCCAGAAGTAATGTTAAAAACTAACAGTATATCATAAAGCTAGCTGCTAGCTAGCTAATGACAACATGTTAAAAATGAATTATAAGGATGGATTAAAGATATAAACACTCCATAAAATTACGACTCTTATTTAGGATTTTTATTCCAAAATGACATCATTCCCAACCTTGTTCCTTTGGATTAGGCGTAGGCACGGGAGAGCCATGGAACACGATCTCCGCCGTCCACACCCTGGCCTGGTTCTTGGTAGTGAGGCGTATGGTAGCGGCGAGCAGGCGCGCCCGCAGTGCCGCCGCCGCGCTCTCGCCGGCGCCCTCGGGCCGCGGCAGCGATACTATGCGCATGCCCAGCGCCGACCCCGACCACTCCACCTGCACGCCGCCGTGCGTCACGCCTCGCGCTGCGAGCTGCTCCGACAATTTTTGATTGTTAACTTGTGTTTTTCATGTTTACAAATTAATTTAAAAATCATACATAACTTATGTTTATAAAGAATTATTAAGCACACTAGATTTATTAGGTTACTATACTTTAAAGCATTAAGTGTTTGTTTAATGACTTTTTTTTATTTTCAATTTTTATAAAATTTATTGACAAGAATTTAAATCAAAAAAAAGAAAAAAAGATCGACGCGTTACAAATGTTTTATAAGTTTGAATAAATAACATACCTCTTGAGCGAGATTAACGAAGGGCACGCGTTCATCGGCGGCGGCGACCACGTGCGCCAACTCCGGCAGGAAGTAGGCGGGCTGGCGCACGCGCACCGAGCGGCTATTGGCAGCGGATAGCTTTCTTTTACCTGGTTGCATACCTGGTACAACAACATTTATTTTTAGCTCTAAGCTGTATTACGCATATAACAAGCAGACCCAGTATTAAGATTCTATGATACTCAATTTTCGAGACATTGGGTGCTGAGTGGCGCTACTCAACAACGCACTTTTTTCTTATGGGATAGACCCCACAAACCTCACGTTTACAGCCAATTGCTGTTCTACTGCGCCACGAAGGCCGTAAATATACTATTTCATAACATGCTATTATTGACTAAATCTTTGTTCATTTATCTAATATGATGACAATACAATATTTAATCAACCTGATGTTCCCCTGTCGGGACGACAAAATTTACATATTTTAATAATATATGACTTCTATTATTATAAAATATTATTAGACATGGTTGCAGCATCTAAATAAAAAAAAAGTATATAAACATACCAGGCGTATCCAGTGGTGTGAAAGGACCATGTGTAAGTGTGAAAGTATCCAGTTCAACTAATGAGTGCAGTTTCAAGAAAGCACGAGCTGTCGCCGGCGAGGTGGCGCTTGCTGACGCTGTATTTCCCTATACGTTACAATTTTTTGTAAAAAGGAATAAAATACATTAATTTTATATTTTCTACTCAACCATAGGATTACTGATATTATATCGCCATAGTTGTCGCAATAGCTCAGTTGTTACAACCACATTAGTACATATGAAGCAACAATTATTTTAATTTATTTATTTTATTCAATTTAATCTCCATAACGACTTGTAATTGTGAGAATAGTGTAAACATAATACAAAATTACCTAAAATTTTATCAAGACAAAATAGGTGTATACTATACAACCAATCAAATCAAAATAAAATTATATAAAATCTTTACATAAATTTTAGCCTATGTGTTATTTTAATGTTTAAGCTAAATTACTATAAAATCTAATTCATTCTGTAGTTTTTGCGTTAAAATGGAACAAACATCAATCCTTTCAAACTTTCAGGACAATAGTAAACATATTTTATTATACCTCATCCTCACATTCATCTGGCGTACATCGCCGCGCGCCCGCCAAGTGGAAGGCTAAAGCCACACTACACGCGCTCCCGCTGTTGGTACTGGAACTGGTCGTGGCTGTACCGCCTGCTGCTACTTCCTTCATTTCCACCACCTGGGCAGACAAAATGTATTTTAATATCTGCTAATGTGTTTTTTAGCTTCACGCTCTAATCCCACATATAGCAAAATGAGTAGAAAGAAACTTAGCCACTCTTTTCCCCACTTTCCGCTGATGTGTCGTGGCATATCCTATATCTTATAAAACAAAGTCGCTTTTCGTGTCTGTCTGAACTTTCTAACTCTTCTTCTTCTAAACCACCCAACGGATTTTATTGCGGTTTTCACCATTAGGTCGAGTATTTTTCGTAGAAGGTTTATATATAGTTTATTATTTGTACATTCTTATGTAAATTAACATAAATACGAAAAATATGAATAAAGTCCTACCCGCTGAGACACTTTCGCGCATGCGCTGCTTTAATGGTAAGTACTACATGAAAAAAATGTACTGGAGTATTGTTCCTCTCAATGAGATCTACAAAAAAGTCCGCGAGAGCATATTTTTATCTTTTAAGGATAACGTGTAGTGATCATATTTCTGTCTAAAAATAATAATTTCAATATATTTTTTATTGTGAGGGATATTTTTCCATAATGGTATTAATCCTTATCCTTTAAAATACTTTATTAATTTTCTACGTTAAACGAAGATAAAATTTGCTTTTTACACAATTTCGAAATTGCGAATAGTTTAAGAGAAAAACGCATTTAATTGTTGACACATCACGTCGTTGACACTTCAGCTGTATCGACTCAAGTTTCACTTATCCCTTACTCTCAGCATATAAATAAGTATATTAGTTACGTTGGCCATTTAATGTAGATCAAAACTGTCTTTTACTGTTTTTCATTTTAATAAGTACTTTAGAAGTTGTTACAATATCAAAAAATCCTTGCTGCGAAACGGCTCGCCACTCGCCATGCGTCCGCCGCGCCCGCCTGCCTTACACGCATCGGTGGTTCAGTGGTAGAATGCTCGCCTGCCACGCGGGCGGCCCGGGTTCGATTCCCGGCCGATGCATTCTATTTAATTTTCCTCACAGGCAGCCACGTAGTGCTTGCTTTTCATCAGGGACAGAATACCCTCTTCAGCATTAACCACAAGCAAAAAAAAAACCCGCCTGCCTTTATAGCAACGAAGATTTAGATGCGTTTGCACGTATTGGATAATTGGAGTTGAATGTATTATTTCAGCGCGATATATTTGGTTTCATATTTTTTGTAGTAGTTATTAGTAGGTAGGTTTTTGTTTATAATTTCTTCCGTTTAAAAATAGTCATTTAACTATCTAAAAATAGTCATTTAAATATATTTTAATAAGTACTTGAAAAGATTAGTAGCACAGATTTAAAATTACGGTACCTACTAAAAAATCCTTGCCGAGTAAAACAATTGGAAAATCCTTATTGGAACTACGAAAATGCGGGTTGCAAAAATTAATTAAACTCTAATAGTTTAATTAATTTTCACATTATCTTAAGTGCTTTGCAAACATACATTATATGAATAATCCAGTAGTAAAAGCGGGCGAAGCCGCAAGGGGGTCGCTAGTTATTATATAAGAATCTTATTTACATATTCATTATTATGATTATTTTATGGCAGGCAGTCTCGTTACCACTCGGCCCCAAAAAATATAGGAAAATCGCAATAACTGAGCACCAAGAACGTGGGAAAATGATTTTTGGTTCATAACAAATCACAAAAAAAACTATACATAAATTTACCCACAAAATGAAGGAATTGTAACTGCTATTAGCAGTACAATCGCTTTTAATCTCTGAAGTCAAAAATAAATAATTATTTTTGTTTTCTGGTTCACGTTTTATCTCGCATAGCAGGGAAAGCAGAGAAAACCTAGAGTCAATCCGTGTATCAATCTCCGGTGATTTTAAATAAAAATGATTCGTTGTAAGAACTTAAGAAATGGAAAATAACAAACCCACCAATCAAACGATAGACCGCGCCATAATGGTCTCAGACTATAAATATAACTTTTTAACGTTAAAATCGCTCTTACTAAAATATGATCCGTGTGTCGATGTAACGTGACGTACAGTCGGTCAGGAGACAGCTTGTTGAGGGGATGGTCAGGTCCGTGGAGGAAAGGCAAGTGTTCGCAGACACTCGCTGGTAAATGTTGCAATGTTTTTTCACATCTTCGTGCTACTAGCCAGAATCTACAAAATAAATGAAAGTAGTATTTATAACAATGAGTAGTAGACACATTGTCTTTAGTTTAAATTTTTGTGAACATTTTTATAAAAAATATACAAGTTATATTTCTTTTTGTAACTTCACGCTGTATCCTGTTTATAGCAGAATAGGCAGAAGGAACTCACACTAAGATAATTCCGTTCCCCATTTTTCGCCGAATTTTTGAGGGAAATAAACTAGAACTATGTATCCTTATGTGGTTGAAACTTTACACTCAAAGTGAGTGGCGGAACTCAACACTGCACTTTCATAAATTCATCAATACCTGAGGTGAGTGAGCAGCGCGCGCACGGCGTGGCGGTCGGCGGCCGCGAGCGCGCGCGCCAACTCGGGCATGCGCGGCGTGGCGGGGTAGGCGGGAACGCGCGCGCGCAGCCGCCCACCGTGCGCGCCCACCGATACCAGTAGCTGTTCCGCGCGCAGGCACGGCCACACCGCCGAGCACGCCAGCACGCACGGCCACCCGCCCACGCTGCACTCCACCTTGGGGGGAAATTATTAAAAATAATGTATGTCATCTAAAAATTACAACTAACTTCAGAGCGGCAGTGACTCGTCGACTGTAGTGTACCTTAATTAACCGGCGGTAGAAGAAAGTCATGGCTAAGGAACATCAAGGAATGGACTGGAATTAAAAACGCCGTAGATTTGATTCATTTGGCTAGGGGCAGGACTAAGTATGCGAAGTTGACTGCTAACTTTCACTAGTTGGAGAGGCACTTTAAGAAGAAGAACTTAATTAATTTTAATTGTTTTTTTTTCAAGCGGTATACCGCATATACTTGGTTAGACATAGGGAAGATCGCGTTATAATGAAACTTAGATCTTTGATCTACGAGTATAATCACTATAACGATTATGTAACACAAGGATTCGCACAATAATATTATAATACTCAATAAAATAAACAATGTAAGTGTTTATTTTAAATAAATAATAAAAATATTATAAAAACAACTTACCCCCAAATCATTAAGCAGTACTTTCAAATCATTAAGTCGCTGGCGTGACCTCACATGCACAGTGTGGGCTAACAGGCGTTCCATAGAAGGCGCGTGCGGGGTTAGGGCGGTGGCCACACGCTCCCCGCCCGCGAGTGCAGGGACGTGCCACACGCAGAGAGATTCTCCTTCCGCACCTATTATAAGCCTGTAGCCAAGCTCACAGCCAAGCTCCCTGTTGACATATTTATATCATAATTATACAGTGTTTTTGTCAGCACCACTTTAAATAAAACCACATTTTTAACTACTCTATATAAGCCTAATACAATTATTATTATTATTATTTTTTCCCCATAAATGAAAAAGTAATTTTTTCAAACAAAATAAACATGTTCTACATTTCTTTTAAATTGCATTTTACATAATATTAGTAATTTAAATTTACCTCCAATAAGATACTTGTAATTTTTGTCCAGGTATATATCTGTCTACTTGCAGATGTCGCGCTAAACGGTCACGACACAATCTTAAAGTTTGCGTATATAGTAATTCTAAAGATAAGGAGCGACAGAAGTATCGCAGAGCAGTGAGAGCACCACTTAAACCAGCTGCTGCTAGCCTTGCCTGAGCAACTCCACGTAACCAATTCAGTTGAGAAGTGTGAACTAAAGGCTTTCCCTCTATAACAAAAATAGAAATTATAATATAAAAAAAATAAACAAAATATTATTATAACAACGCCATACAATAATATACCTCCAGTTTCATTATCCTGAATAAGTATAGCAATATCCAACAAACGCCATGGTAAATTAGGTGCGTCTCCCATAACTGTCAATGATACACTAAATTCTTGACCTACTGAAAATGTAGCTCTCCCATTTTCAACCTAAAAGAAATTTACTTCATATAATTGTTTCTTCCATTAAAATATGTTTAATATTGATTATATAATTTAACAGCATTGTGTCAGTTTCATTAGTTGCTTGAGGATTTGATTTCCACTCAAGTTAATAATTGAACAATAATATTTCTATGGTCGTAAAAAACAAATTGGCTTGTAGATCTCAATAGTATTAAGTGTGCAAGCTAATGCATGCAATGTCTCTTCTCTTCTATTCTCTCTATTTGCTCAAATCTGTAAATGTGAAATAGCTAAAAAAAATTGGTTAGTCAAAGTACTGTACCTTGAGATTTCGTACATCACTAGGTAATGAAGCAGTAGTTAAACGTTGACGGACAACATGGGCGAGAGCACGTAATGTAGATCGACGTTCACCGGGCGTCAAAGATGGAGGCGGTACAAGCCTTTCACGAACCACTGCTGGTAAGCGACTGTAGGTGCCTAGAGTTAATACTTCTACTGCAGCGGCCATGTGGAAGGTAGGTAACCTGGTGCACATAATAATTAATGTTACAAGTTTCAAACTATGCTATAATAAATATTATGTTATTAAAAGAAAATTTGTGAAGTGCCAGATATCCATATCCATGTATCCATTCATATAATGCGTTATTAAAATTATAAACAGCAATTTTAGTTCTGGCCAACATTGAAAGGTTAAAAAAATCAGTCCTCCGTTCAAATGGAGAGCAATATTAGTTTTACACAAAGAATTTTTAAATGGTATGAATTAAGGTAGCTAGTGAATTCTTTGTGATTGTTTATATTCCTAATATTTGGAAAGTGGGAATAGAGTGTCTTAACACTACATTCACAGGTTCCCTCTCCTCCTTCTAAGAGCAGATACAGCATGAAGCAAAAAAAGCCAAAAGGCAACTTGTCTTCTAAGTAAATAATTATACTAATAAAGTTTTTGAATAATGTGTGTGTGACACATAAAGTTTTCTTAAACACATTAGCTTAAAATATACAGAGTAACTTTTGTAGGACATAAAAAAAGAAGTTATAATTGAAGTTAAGTAAAGGCAAATTGTGCTTTAAAAAGAGTAATTTGGAAGGGAACATTTGTGGCAGGTAGGCATAAGTGAGCAATGTGACTGTGACCTCTAAACTTTTAACTGTTAATCTGCCAAAACTAATTGATCTTGGTCAAGTTCAACAGATATTGATTGAGTTACAAAGATACAATCCATATCCACAGATATTGTACATATATACAGATTTGGGTCTTTATTTGTAAATACATAATAGAAAAATATAAACAAAGAAGATATGTACAAGTATATTAAATATACTACATACTAAGAAGATAGTATTTTTTTATTTTATATTTAAATATATTTAAGGCTTTAGACTGCCTTGTGGCTCATGGTAAAATAATCCATAGCTTTGCAGCTTGGACAGTAAACAGTTCAATGTTTGGTATAATGTAAGGATTATGGGTATAATGTGGATTAATAAATATCATTGAGTATCACTTACCAGAATTAGAAGAAATTGTTTTCTTATATAATGGGATTTTTGACTAAATTCTTTGTGTATCTCTAACCATGTTAACATCAAAATAAAAAAAATATTATCCATAAAAATAAATTAACAAGGTAACTCACCGAGCATGGACTAATGTCTCTCGAGCTACTCGAGCAAGAACATCAGCAGTTTCAACAAATAACAGAGCTTGTTTATCCAAGAATGCCATTATATGTGCAGATCTATCAACTTTGGTGGCACTGCTAGCCCATTTAACCAAAGCAAGTAAACGAACAAACAGCTGTCTTGTCCTAGCACTGAACTTGTAAATTTCAATTTTTCTTTCCATATCTGTTTTACGAGGTAACCTAACGAACAAAAAATTAAGTTAAATTAGGTATGTTTTTATATCTCAATGTAATGCAAAATATTATCGTTTGAATAATCTATTTACTAAGAGCATACATAAATCCCAGATTATCTTAATAAAAGTTAAGTATGGATTATTGGACTACTTATTATATTGATTGTTTTATTAAAGGTATTATAAGCAAATATAGTGTTGTATAAAATAATCTTTTTTTTTTTTGAAGATTGAGAAAGGGTAACAAATATATGTACTATACTATATAAGTGTAAATTTAACTTACAACTCCGCCAACACTGAAAGCTCATCATAAGTTCGTTGCACTATAAAATCTATTAACAAGCCTAGTGAAATAGATCCACCCCGAGCTCCACCACCTTCAGTCCCTTGGGTACAACCCTCTATAGCTACCGGCACCATTATGATAATATGTATTTATTGTGTTTTTATTAAGACGCTCATTGCATGTAAATTACAAGAAATAAAAAAACAACTACTTTTCACACATTTTTAAGTGGACGTTTGTACATTACAACAACATACTACGTTACTAACAAAGTGGGACAATAGATAGCTTCGACAAAATTTTATATACAAATTTTACAACTTTTATATTTTATATATCATATTTTTTGCTTTCAATCTAATAATACAATCTTAACACGACAACAAACGTTTGCTCACATTGAATCTCACTCTTTTTTAATTTTATATATCACAGTCACACAGATAATGATTTACCAACTGCAACTGTCATCTGTCAGCTGTGTGGTGCCAGTGCTCCTAGGAAAACATTAACCACAGACAATGAAATATTAATATATTGAAATAGAAGGTATGCTATCGTACGGTAGCTTTACGAAAAAAAATTTTAACTAGATTTCTAAGGGCATGAATAAATAAGGTTTTGAAAAACTAGTGTTCAGATATTCCGTTCCCATGAAACAGTTCCGTTCCCCACTTTTGATCGAATTCAAGGTATTGTGTGTTGAGTAGCGAAACCCAACAATAATAAAAGGAAATGAAAATATTAAATATTTTATACCGTATTAAACCCACAACAGTCGCGTTTACAGTCGTGGCCTCAATAATATTCTTGTAAAGATAAAAGACTGAATTAAATTTTAATGTAGACAGAAACAAAAGATGGGATTGACGATTTACTATTAAGTAGTTATTGTGTATTCTTTTTATTTTATGTCACTGTAGGAAAATAGCACATAATTAAAAGCCAGTACTAATATACAGAACACCGTGTCATAACTAAACACTAACTCAATTCGAAAGACCTTCCTTTTTTTAAGCTTCCCGCAGTATCCCGCACACAGCAGGGTAGGCAGAGGGAACCTAGTGTTAAAACACTCCGTTATCCACTTTCCGCTGATTTCTGTAGGCATTGCGTGTTGACGGAACTCAACGCCGCGCTTTGCCTCGACACCAGAGCAAAGGAATGGAAATATAACTTTAAATAAATATTTCATCTCCTTGAATGGGGATCGAACCCACAACCAGTAGGTTTTATAGTCACACTTTGTGCCCCTGCGCCACGACTGGCCTCAAACCGTAATATTTTTGTTTTAATTTATTATTATTATTCTGTACCTACTATTGTCAATGTTATCAGCTGATGTTATCATTCATATACGATAATATAACATCACATTGACGTTATACAGGTTAAAAATTTAAATAATATTTTTATACATTCGTTTTGTTCGTTTTAGAGTTAATATTATTTTATTTGTATTATTGATATTTATTTTAATTGAATACCTTCTAAAATTCTTGTAAGTTGTTAATGTTTCATTAATTAATTTCTATTAATTGTTGCCCTTAAGAATGTATTTTACTTTTTATTATAATTCCAAATTAGCTAGTAGTAAGTATATGTAGCCTATATATATTATAGATTAGAATTTCTGTCGTATGTATGCCACTATAAATTTTATCAATACAACTGTAATCGTCTTTTTATATTACGGCTGTCTTTGTCCTTGACACCATTAACAGGGTCATGCTTTGATCAGTGCTATTTAGTATGTAATCTAACTGACTTACATATACACATTTAGTGTACATGTAATATCTTATATAAAAGTTCACATTAACCTCTATTAATTCTTATCCACTTTTATTTTTTAGTTGGTGGTTGCTAATATTATAATATTATTAAATAATTTATTATCAAAAAATGGGCTTACTATCAGAAGGAAGCCCACTTTCATGGGAAGAAACAAAAGCATTGGCAGAGCATGTTCGTCAACATGGAATTGAACAGTTTATAAGTCTCTATAGCAAGTTACAGGACCGTACAGGAGATGTGCTTAAATGGGGAGATGAGGTTAATATATAACATATTATTTTTAGATCCTTGTATATTACTATACTTGATTTTCAATTATATATATATTTTTTTATTTTTAAAAAATACTAATTATGATGTAATATAATATATAATAAATATACTGTTTTGACTTTAATGGAAATATTACATTGTAGCATAACATTGTATGACTCTTAGTCAAAATTTTAGGTGGAGTATATAATAGTAAAATTTGATGATGAGAATCAACGGGTCACTGTTAGCTTAAGGGCTGAAGAACTGCTTCCTATACTTCAAGAAAAAGAACATGCTGATCCTGAAAGTACATGCACACTTAATATTACTAAAGTTTGTTTATAATTGGCATGTTAAAGTAAATTTAAATTTAGATTACTTAAAAAATACATAATAATGGAAGTTTCTGTAAATTTATTTAACTATTTATTTGCTATTGCTTGATTTAGCATTAATATTAAAATAGCCCCGAAAGATAGCCCTTGATTACAACTACAATGCTTGTGAGTTGGATCTTAACTCAGGAAATGAAAGCGAAAAATGTAGTATCATAAAATTTGATTGACTGTTCACTCTGTTATATGTGGGATAAAGTGTAAAGATAAATACATATATAATTTATTATATGTTTTTTATCTTTGAACTTTTTAATTATATGTGAAATATAAATTATCTTGCATATTATAATTCTGAATCCTGATATACATATAATTGGATATAAAATATTTTATCTATTTGTTCATTCATGAGCATAACAACAATGCAACAATATGACAAAAAACAATACTATAATATGTTGAAGACTATGTAGTAGAATACTATATATAAAAATCCAAGATTTCACTATTATGTTTTATAGACGCAAAAGCGCTGTGGCGTCCAGAATGCGGTGCGTACATGATAGAAGGCACTCCAGGAAAACCTTATGGAGGTCTACCAGTACACTTTAACATAGTGGAAGCCAATATGAGATACCGTCGAGCAGAAGCGAGTGCTCTACTTAAGGATGGTGAAGTCTTAATGAGTATTACTAACTTTCCCAGGTAATTTTATATAATACAAGCGAATTATACATAATTTATAAAAGTCAGATTTTTACGTTTATTATTTTTTGATTCTACCAGACTAGGTTGCCCAAACTTTTCAAGTCCACCGTTTGCGCCGACGCCAGATGAAGGAGTAACGAGATCGTTTTTCTTTCCTGATGAGGGAATATTTCCTGGCCACCCGCGGTACAAGACGTTAACGTCGAATATATGGAAGAGAAGAGGAGAAAGACTTGCGATTAACGTTCCAAGTATGTACTACCGGCACATATATATATATATATATATATATATATAT
>JAKRZM010000263.1:1234003-1257980 GCA_036379175.1 Heliconius cydno galanthus
CTATAATTGATCATGTTAATTTCAGGTATAACGATATCCCGATAGTCCACGATCCTGCGATCTACCGACGATTACGCGAGGGAGGGATCGACCATCCACTAGCGCTACACATCGCGCATCTCTTCATTCGAGACACTATATCGCTGTTTTCTGAAAAAGTACATCAAGACGACGCAAGTGATACGGATCATTTTGAGGTTTTACAAATTGCTTTTTAAAATAAAATTTTATAAGCAATGGCAGTTCACATATACATAATAAAAAATATGATTGCAGAACATTCAGTCGACAAACTGGCAGACGATGCGGTTCAAACCACCCCCGCCCAACTCTAGCATCGGCTGGCGCGTAGAATTCCGGCCGTGCGAGGCGCAGCTCACGGACTTCGAAAATGCCGCCTACGTGTGCTTCGTGGTGCTGCTCACGCGGGTGATCCTCTCGTACAAGCTCAACTTCGTGTTGCCCATCAGCAAGGTGGACGAGAACATGCAGCGCGCGCAGCGGCGCGGCGCCTGCACGCAGCAGCGCTTCTGGTGGCGACGCGACGTGGGGGCGCCCGGCGCGACGCACGCGCCTCACGCGCAAGGGGAAGAGTACTTAGAGCTGACAGCACACGAGATCGTGAGCGGCAAGGAGGGCGTGTTCCCGGGCCTCATCCCGCTGATCGAGTCCTACCTGTCAGGCATGGACGTGGACGCGGACACGCACTGCACCGTGCAACAGTACCTCAAACTCATCCAGCGCCGCGCCGCCGGCGAGATCGCCACCATGGCCACGTGGATGCGCGAATTCGTGGCCGCGCACCCTGACTACCGGCGCGACTCGGTGGTCTCGGAGCGCGTCGCCTACGACCTGCTGCGCACGGCGCATAGCGTGCAAACGGGCGCCGTCGCCGCGCCGCGCCTTCTCGGTGCCAGCTCCGTGTCCAAGACCCACGACGACATCCCCGAGGCCTTCCGCCGCATGATGAGCAAGGACTGCTCTTAACACCACTTAAACTACATTGACTATCTAAATTACAGTGTGTTGTATAACTAAAAATTACCTCAGCCTTATTATGCCTTAATTTAGAAAATTTAAATATAGATATACAAATTTGTAACATTATAGTTGTTAAGTGGGTTTACATGAAATTATACATTAGAGAGCCTTTAGAGTTCAGCAATGATTTCTAATAGATTTGCTCTAAAATATTATATAAAAAAACCTTTAAAACATATTTTAGAATTGGTTTATTATTATTAAAGGTGCAATACTTAATCACAATTTACATATTAATATGTATACTACATATTAATATATTTACTATTTAAATAGTGACCAGCTTATTCACATGCTGAATATCTGTAGAATATAGTCAAATTTAGATCTGGTTGAAATCTAACCAGATTTGTGATCACCCAGCTTTAAAAGTGCCATAATATTTCTAATCAATCAATCTATTCTAGCATCTATGAACAATCATATATCATTATGAACAATCCTTTAGTACAAATACTGTATTTTTGTTACAAAACAATAGATGGTAGTAAAAGATAAATCAGGTACACACATAAAAAACAATATTTGTTTATTTATTTATTTATTCACCTTATCAGTAGCGATTATATTAAACATATCACACCGTAACAATTTTCATATTTTAGTAAAACTAAATGCAAGTATAATTAATTCCTTGTAAGGTGAATATCACATATCCATTTATGTTCTTCTTAATACATTTATAGTTTTATTCTAATTAATGTTATAGTTAGAAATTGTTATATCTATTTAATTATTATTATACACGGACTTGGAATAAGGCACTAATACATTGTTCTTTAATAAGCATTATATAATTTTAGGAAGTAATTTATGTGGAGAAATTCTACAAGATTTGTAATTCTTCGGATAATAAAAAAAAGCTTACATCAATGTAATATAAAATATATATACAGGGTGGAATTGTCAGCACCACTTTAAATGAAACCACAGGTTTGACTACTCTATAAAAGCCTAATATAATTCAGAAAATAAATAATTCCCAAAAATGAAAAAGTTATTTTTTCAAATAAAATAAATAATAAAATTATATTTTTAAATTAAAACGCCATTTGTAAAGTAAAATATGAGAACGCACACACTTACCTGTCAAAGCGGCAACGTCGCACATGTATGTGTGCGTTACACGAAATACAGGAATACAGGTAAAATCGTGCGTCCTACGTCCAAACTGTTCAGGTACCTTGATTATTTTTTTTATTTCTGGGTTTGAAATATTTTACCCTAGCTGCAGTTTCAGTAAAAGGAGCGCTGCCTCTTCCATCCTGTATATACGGTGTATTAATAACTATGGGACATGAATTGTCATGAATGGTTTATTTGTCGCTGTAAGCATTTATAACGTTTTAGTCGTCAAAAGCGTGTATTATTTTAGTTTTTTCTAGAAAGAGATGGCAATTGAAAACAGCATAAATGAATGTTAAACAACTTGAATTATTTAATTTTTATAACTCTGACGGATTTGTTTGGTTGAATGTGTATTTTGTATTGGATATTTAATTGATCTAGGAAGACTATAGTTATTCGTTTCAAAATAATCTACAGTAGGTTATTTTGAAACGATTAACGTATAGTCTTCTTCTTGTACTTGCGATCAATGGGCGTTAATTCGGTCACTTAGTATGTCATTTGACACACAAAATTATGATTAACATTTGTCATTTTAGAATTTTATATAATTTTAAAATTATGAAATCACAAATGTAAAACGACTAGTAAAAAAAACCATAATATAATTATATTTTTTTATACGCTCCACAAAGTGGGTTTGACAATAATAAAATATGATAATATAGAAAATGTAACAAAAAAATATATACGAATTATTTTTTTTATTACTTTATAACGTTCTTAAAGTAATCTATTTAAAAACTAAATATATTTGTAATTCTTTACGTATGCTAAGACGCATAACTGGTGGGTAAACCCAAGGTTTAGTACTGTAACGGTGGTTTGACTACGTCAATGTTATATTATTTTTATTATCACTATGCTATTTGGAATGGGTAACGACGGGTACTTTATATAGAATTAAATGGTTTTTTATAATTTTATACAATTTTTTATTTTTGTTAAGCGTTACTAGTAATTATATTATTACAAAGATACATTTTGTTTTTTATTTATTAACCATATAAATTAGTTTAAAGTCTTATTTTTCCGATTGTTTCATAAATATTTATTAATTAAAAAATCCAACAAATCTTCAGCTTCGCCTATGTTTAAGAAATTAGAAAATTTCTTGTAGACATATTTGATCAATTACTTACAGATACAAAGTTGTACATAATTCTTATCATATTTTATTATCTATATTTTTTTCCCAACTTCTGTAAAAGGAGGGAGATTATCAATGAACTGTATACAGGATGGAAGAGGCAGCGCTTCTTTTACTGAAACTGCATATAGGGTAAAATATTTCAAACCCAGAATTAAAAAAAATAATCAAGGTACCTCAACGGTTTGGACGTAGGATTTTTTTTTCATTTCACGATTTTTATCCATATCTGTATTTCGTGTCACGCACACATACGTATGCGACGTTGCCGCTTTGACAGGTAAGTGTGTGCGTGCCTATGTTATACTTTACAAATGGCGTTTTATTTTAAAACGATAATTTTATTATTTAAATTGTTTGAAAAAAAAACTTTTTCATTTTTGAGAATTATTTTTTTTTCCGAATTATATTAGGCTTTTATAGAGTAGTTAAAACTGTGGTTTCATTTAAAGTGGCGCTGACAATTCCACCCTGTATATTTTTATGTTTGTTACCTCAGAACTTTAGACTGGCTGAATCGATTTTAATGTTTCTTTTTTTATTTGAAAGCTCCCCGTGTGGTCCCATTTTGACAAATATGTCCATGAGAAAACCACATAAGTCCTAAATTTATATTAAGTATGTGCGCGATATATTAACGAATAACTCAATATCCCGCCAACCCATTTTGATGTTTTTTTTTTTATTGGAAAAGATACTTCAAGGCTGGTTTAATGAAAGATTAGTTTTGATAGAGGTTCCGGTAGAAACTAAAGATTTTGTGGGTTTTTTGTAAAAAAATATAATTTAAACGATTGTTTCGAGGTTTATTAGGTACGAACCTCAAGATAAAAAATATTTAGCAGTTGGGTACACAAATGTATTGCATTTTGTTCATCTTTAAGTTTAAACGTAAAATTTTCCATAATATGCCCATTAGTAAGGTGGACGAGAATGATTAAGTATGTACATGAAATGCATGTTGTATTTCATTTACATATCAATCTTATCAACTCGTTCCAATCCATACCTATATTATAAATTCGAAAGTAGCTCTGTCTGTCTGTCTGTCTTTTACGCAAACAGCTAATTTAATTGTGATAAAATACTCATATAGAGATACTTGAGCGTCTTGGGATGAACATAGGATACTTTTTTTTCTCATATTTGTAATATTGTCGATATATACTAGTATATTAAAATACTTATTAATTTGACATGCAATTTATTCTGCCATGTTAATAACAACCGCCACTATGCGACCGTTGCTAAGCAACGATTTGTTGTTATATTTAATATATTTAATAAATATTCGTATAGTTCAAGCGGGCGTAGCCGCGTTCGGGTCCACTAGTTGTACTATATAAAAGTAATTAGCCCAAGATGCCGAGGCGCCAGACCTACGTCATTTTAGCAAAACTGAAATTTTAAGGAGTAATGGCTCACGTAAAAGGTCTGGTACCTGGTAGTAGGTAAACTCTGAAAGGACTTTTAAGTTACAGAGTATGCATAAAGTCTTAACTACATATTACACTATTAATCCTCAAAATTTCAGCTTTGCTAAAACGGCAGAGGTTTGGGGCCCTGAGATTTCAGACTAAATGTTATAAGTGAATCACGCTTTCTATCATGCTTTAGGTATTATATAGGTACCACAGATAATATTTATTATCTCTTTTATCATTAAAAATAAAGGCTACAAAAAAGCAAATTATTGAGTTCCTTGTATGTAATAAATTACATTGTTACAGAAACTCTTCACGTTAACTGCCCAAGCGTGAGTATAAAGAATAAGATATTATATAATTATATCAATATACACTGTAATGAAACTACTAAAATAAATACTCATATCCTTTTTGAAATAATCATGAAATCAATTAAAACTACGAACAGTCTTTACTAATCATTCTTCTAAAAGCGTTGGGAATGTCGTCGTTCGTCTTAGTGGCGCTGCTGGTACCGAGTAACCGGGGTGCGTCGATGGCGCCTGTCTGCACGCCGTGCGCCGCGCGCAGCAGGTCGTAGGCGACGCGCTCAGAGACCACCGAGTCGCGCTGGTAGTCGGGGTGTGCGGCTACGAACTCGCGCATCCACGTGGCCATGGTGGCGACCTCGCCGGCGGCGCGGCGCTGGATGAGCTTGAGGTACTGCTGCACGGTGCAGTGCGTGTCCGCGTCCACGTCCATGCCCGACAGGTAGGACTCGATTAGCGGGATGAGGCCCGGGAACACGCCCTCCTTGCCGCTTACGATCTCGTGCACGGTCAGCTCGAGGTACTCCTCCCCCTGCGCATGCGGCGCGTGCATCTCGCCGGGCGCCCCCACATCGCGCCGCCACCAGAAGCGCTGCTGAGTACAGGCGCTGCGCCGCTGCGCGCGCTGCATGTTCTCGTCCACCTTGCTGATGGGCAGCACGAAGTTGAGCTTGTACGAAAGGATCACCCGCGTGAGCAGCACCACGAAGCACACGTAAGCGGCATTCTCGAAGTCTGTTAGTTGTGCATCACATGGACGAAATTCCACTCGCCACCCTATACTCGAGTTGGGCGGGGGCGGTTTGAACCGCATGGTTTGCCAATTCGTAGATTGTATATTCTGCAACCAAACATTTTTTATACTACTTCTATATAGAGTAAAGTAGTAGTAGTAGTACAAAGGAGTGTGTATAAAAGTTCGCATAAATTCAAATTCAAAATATTCTTTATTCGAATAGACTATTAAAAGCACTTTTGAATCGTCGAATGAACATATAAACCAAAAACCTACCACCGGTTTGGAAGGCAGTTCTGCTGAGAAGACCGGGCAAGAAACTCAACAGTTGCTCTTTTCATAACTTTTCATAATTGTAGCTAATAATAGTTATGCCGTAGATTGCACTTGTCGACTTTTTTTGGCCTGATTTATATAATTCGAAAGAAAAAACTTGAAGCAAGTATAATCGAAAAACCTTATAGACTGCAGGCGAAAAAACCAAGTTTATGAGACATTGAATATTAAGTTTTTCTTCAGTTAGTTTGATGTTTCGAATTAATTACGAATCTGCGTGATATAAAACAACATTACCAACAATATTAAGCTTTTTTCGTTCATTCGTCTTTTCATATTTTGTACTGTATTTTGGCAAACTTCTCTTATTTAGGCAAACTACCCACAATTAGTTGGTTCATAAACAAAAAGTTATACCTATCAATATAAAATATTTTGTTAAAATAACTGTTTTATTGAATTGGCTGAGACTTTGGTATTTAATTCATTCTTGCATGGGTATTTGTCTTTAAATTGATAATGAATCTATTAGAATTATTCTACATGTATCCACTTTAGTAAAAAATATATGTGTAGTTAAAGCAGACAAGCGAGCGGCTCGCTAGTTTTATAACTGAGAATATAAGAGCTTTTCCTTTTAGTTCTTACCTCAAAATGATCCGTATCACTTGCGTCGTCTTGATGTACTTTTTCAGAGAACAGCGATATAGTGTCTCGAATGAAGAGATGCGCGATGTGTAGCGCTAGTGGATGGTCGATCCCTCCCTCGCGTAATCGTCGGTAGATCGCAGGATCGTGGACTATCGGGATATCGTTATACCTGAAATTAACATGATCAATTATAGCTTAAAATTATTATAAAGTTATGAAAACAAACAATAAGTAAAACTGGCTGCGAAGCTTACTTTTCATGTTCGGGCGACAGGTAAGAGTCGATAGAGTCGTACCGCGACTTGGGGATGCGGAACTTGTCGTGCGCGAGCGGGTCGAGGCCGCGCTCCTCGCGCGTGCGGCAGTCCACCGACGCGGAGATCACGTTCCAGCGACAGTCCACATCGGTGAGGAACCCACGGAAGATCGGCGCCGCGGCCGACAGCGCCAGCTGCGGACACACACTGGCTCGCTTACGCGCTCTCTCGCTAACTTAGCTGACTCACTCACTCCACTCGTCAACCTCTACTCACCATAATAGGGCACAGCGGCGCCAGCTGGTCGTACAGAGTGCGCGCCTCCGATATACCGCAAGCTTGGAAAGTCAACTGCAAACAGCAGCAGCCCATACCGAAGCCCATCGTGTCCATATACACACAATCGGGAAGAGCAATCCCTGGTGCTAGTTTGTGAGAGTCGTCTACCGGTATTTTAGTATTGACATCACGGAAAACTGTAAACAAAATGTTAAGACGACATATTGTATGCATTATGCATAAGATAGTATCAACAGCCATATGTGCCGGTAGTACATACTTGGAACGTTAATCGCAAGTCTTTCTCCTCTTCTCTTCCATATATTCGACGTTAACGTCTTGTACCGCGGGTGGCCAGGAAATATTCCCTCATCAGGAAAGAAAAACGATCTCGTTACTCCTTCATCTGGCGTCGGCGCAAACGGTGGACTTGAAAAGTTTGGGCAACCTAGTCTGGTGGAATCAAAAAATAATAAACGTAAAAATTTGACTTTTATAAATTATATATAATTCGCTTGTATTATGTAAAATTACCTGGGAAAGTTAGTAATACTCATTAAGACTTCACCATCCTTAAGTAGAGCACTCGCTTCTGCTCGACGGTATCTCATATTGGCTTCCACTATGTTAAAGTGTACTGGTAGACCTCCGTAGGGTTTTCCTGGAGTTCCTTCTATCATGTATGCACCGCATTCTGGACGCCAAAGAGCCTTCACGTCTGTTAAAAATTGAAAATAAATACAATGGTTTTTAGTTGTCTTTTAACCACTTTAGAATTGTAAAATTGCAGCGCATAGATATATATATTAATTATATACTAAGTTTCTATTTGTTACATCATTGATTATCTGTTGATACTGCAATTAATGGCTATATAATTTATTTTACTTGCGTATTTCGAACTCGGACATTTATTTAAGGATAACCTTAAATCTATCTAATATACGTCTACTTATAACTAAGAAAAAGTTATAAATTAAGTTCCTTGGGAGTAACATAATATGTTTTGTATATTGAACAAAATTGTAGCATATAATTTTAAAAGTGACGCAATAATCTATTATTGGATGTATTGCTGTGGTTATACTATAAAAGATGCAAGTCATGATGGTTTTGTCAGTGATGCCTATCTAATAATACTAGGTATTGCTGAGTCACGCTTAAGTTTGATGAATTATTGTCGTTTCCCTAAATAATGTAGACACCTTTACTAAATAAATATTTAGACATTCATAACCATGAACTCATATTCTAAAGTAAATAATGATGAATTTTATTTTTAGATGAATAGACTTTTTTACAAATTGTATCTACAATTTAAAGCTTTTATGGTAGCTTTCCATAATACAATACGCAATTACAATAAAGGTGTAATTGTAATAAAGCTATCGTAAAGTGTGTTACCTTCCTAAACCAAATTAGACACTCATGTAGTTAGATAACAAAAATCAGCTTCACGATGTATCCCGCACACAGCAGGGTAGGCAGAGGGAACCGAGTGTTAGGACATTCCGTTCTCCACTTTTTGCCGAATTCTGGAAGCATTGCGTGTTGAGTGGCAGAACTCATCGCCACGCATCGTCATTGCCTCAACACCAGAGCGAAGAAATGAAAATATAAACGTAAATAAATATTTCAATTCCTCGAGTGGGGATCGAACCCACAACCGACGCGTTACAATCACACCCTTGTTCACCCTCAGATAATAATAAAAAATAGGGAACTTCTTTTATTTAGATGATGCTTAGCTCTACCTGTTATCGGTTTAGATTAATGAGCATTTATACAGGATATACCTACTACTAAATCGAGAATTGTGAATAAAAGTATTACAAAACTTATGTTACGGTAAAACGTACTATGTGGATCAGCATGTTCTTTTTCTTGCAGTACAGGAAGAAGTTCTTCTGTTCTTAAGCTAACTGTTGCTCGCTTGTTTTCATCGTCAAATTTCACAATAATATATTCCACCTATAATATATATTATTTATAATAATAGCGCATAATATCATATTTAACTTTTTACTTTACAAGGTTTGTTCTAATATTAGAGGTTCTAATATTAGGTTTAATGATATACGCTACTTTCTGTGCATTTGTAAAGATGTAGCAAACATGTAAAATCTAAAATATTTAAGAAGCCATTAATATTTTACTTTCTAACCTCATCTCCCCATTTGAGAACATCTCCAGTGCGATCTCGTAGTTTACTATAAAGATTTATGAACTGTTCGACACCATGTTGACGAACATGTTCTGCCAATGCCTTTGTTTCTTCCCATGATAGTGGACTTCCTTCAGTTAATAATCCCATTATTAAAACTTAACACTTTTATCAGCACTTAATATACAAAAAGCCTATTAAAATTAAATATATAAATCAATAATGTTTTTTTTTTAAATCCACGCGACTAATTAGAATAAGGCAATGTTTAAACGACTGCTCACTTTTAGTACCACTTCAATAATGAATTGATTATGTGCCGGCAGCTATAATAATATAAGATAAGGAAGGTTACTAATATTTGCGTTACCTGTTTTCAACATTCATGAAACATAAGCATGTCGACTGTGAGTAAAAAAGTATGTCATACCATCACATGAACGTTATATTTTAAATAAACTAGATGGGGCCGCTCGGCTTCGCCCGCTTTTTTACGATTCCTTAATACAAAAGATAAAAACGGAACCCTTAACTGATGTCTGTCTGTCAAATCCATTTATCTCTAAGTTTCGTGAAGATAGGAATTTATATATTAAGCAAGGAAATTAATATCAAATATTTAAGTCTATAGACTCTATAGTCCCTTAACAAATCAAACTTATAAATCAACGCAAACTTAAGTTTGTCAATATTTATAGGTTGTAGGTAGGTACTTTCCGTTGAACTAGAATCCTAAATTTAGTATGGAAGCCTCGGTTGGCGAGTCCGACTCGTACTTAACTGGTTTCTATTACTTAAATTTACTAAAATTTATGTAGGAAAAATTGGTTGGTAAATTATCTTATCATTAAAGGAAAAATATTTTGATATAGCCTATAGCACTCCTGGGGAATGCAGCTTTCATACAACATAAAAAAGAATGTAAATCCAACGAGTAGTTTCAGAGATCTTAGCGTTCAAACAAACGAACAAACAAACTCTTCCACTTTATTATATTAGTATGATCTGATATCGATCGATCGATCTGGTATCGAGGCAAAGCGAGCGAGAGGCCCACTACTCAACACACAATGCCTCCAGATATTTTCTTTGTAAATCTAAAAGTACTTTTATTATCTTAATGAATTATTGTGTTTTACTGATTCTACTGTTTTATTAAGTTCCATATGATGTTTTTTTGCTTTCCTACGGTTGGCAGCATTGGATGTGACTGATTTGATAAGTCACTGTGACAGAGAATTGTTGTCTTTTACGGTGTTTGTGTATTTACTGAGATATTTATTTTCGGTGACATTATCACTTCAAGCTGACATAATTCATATTTTTATCTTCATAAAAACTACTCAATAAATGAATAATATTTTATAGTGTCCAAATCTACGTGTACATGTTAATATTGATGTACTTAACACCTTAAGCAACTTATGAACTTTTGTTTTTTTCTTAGAAGATTTTGTTACACAATTAGATTTCCAAAAAGTGATTTAACGACACGCTTTTCGTATCGGTATATCAGAGTGGTGCAAATGGGATTACTAACAGAAGGAAGCCCACTTTCATGGGATGAAACTAAGGCACTGGCTGAACACGTGCGACAGCACGGAGTCGAACAATTTATCAATCTTTATAGTAAATTACGAGATCGTACAGGCGACGTTCTCAAATGGGGCGATGAGGTAAGAATTTGTGGTTGAATAATTTAACTAAAATGTTTCTTTATTAAATTTTTTAATATTCTAGTAATGATAATATATATATTTATTTTATGGTAGTGGACGCGCGCAGCTTCGCCTGCTTATTTGCTCCTTTAGGGGTGAATTCTAAAAAACCAAGAAACCGTGTTCAATAAAATATTTTTAAGGGTCTGAATTTTATAAAAATTGATGCCGATTTTAAATCGGAATTCGGAAAAATTTTTTTATTATACAAAACATTTTGATTTGTTACTACATTTCTTTCATGGTTATAAATTAAAGAAAATTATAAATTTATAATAATTATTTTGACAATATTCAAATTGCACATTATTTAATGATCGCATATCTATTTTTGTAGCAAATTTATTAAGCACATTATATTAATATATATAAGTTAATAGCCCTTAGGAATCAGTAATTGATAAGACATTATTTTAAGTACACTGTTATTGAAATTGCATATTATAGTACCTATAGTCGTAGCATTTGGGCTTGATATAAAATGTAAACAAAGAAAAAATAAAAGTTTGAGAACCTCAGTTCCCAAACTTTTAATTCACTTTTTTATTTATATTTATATAAATTTAATTTATTTATTTATTTTATTATTCGTTTTTTTTTTATTTATTTTTAGAGGCTAGTTGTGACACAAAATGTGACTGTAGACACAACTGGTTGTGGGTTCAATCCCCACTCGAGGAAATAAAATATTTATTTAAATTTATGTTGCCAATTTTTCACTCTGGTGTTGAGGCAAAGCATGGGATAGCATTCTGCTACTCTACAACTACTGAACATGCAATGCCTCCAGAATTCGGCGGTAGGTGAGGCCAGAGTGTTTTAAAACTAAGTTCCCTCTGCCTACTGTTTTTATTTTATTTATATTTAATTTTTGTACTAAAGTGTTTCCCATATGTTTGTAACAAATAGCTGTACTGTTCTTATGTTGTGTTTTCTGAAAGCCAACTCCAAATGATTATAAAAGGTTGCAAGTAGTCATAGTATTAGTCATATTAAAAAATATATGTATATATTTATAAACTTGAATAAACTATATTTATATTTTGAACTTTGAATTATATAAACAATCAATTAGTATTTAAATTAATTATAATGAAATTTTAAATAAAAGAATATTTTTTACTCTATAATTTATTAGTATTTAACGTGTTTGAAGTTTGAGATTAAGTTGCTTTTTTTGCATTTGAGTGTTTTTTCATTATTAAATGAACAATTATTATTAAAAGTTAAGACAATAATTTAGGCATTTATGTTATTCAATTCCTAATAGGGTTATTTATATAAGTTCTACACACATTGTTAAATACTATAATATTAGCTACAGTGCCGTCTACAGATTACATCAATAGTTTATAACATATAATTTATAAAATATGTTAACTAAATTAGTATAATAGTCGCCTTTTTCTGGTTTGCTTATCTTTCAATTTTAAAATGTTAACTTTATTCTTTATTTATTTTAGGTAGAGTATATAATAGTGAAGTTTGATGATAAAAATCAACGTGCTACTGTTAGCCTAAGAGCAAATGAACTTCTTCCTATTCTGCAAGAAAAAGAACATGCTGATCCACAAAGTATGCTTAGACTATTTAAAATTCAATAATAATTATACTTCATATATGATGTTGAAGCTAAAATATATATGTATATTGAAAAGATAAATTGTTCTCTTAAAATGTTTCATAAAATTATGACCAAGTATGTAACTGTGACAAATATGTATATTATCTACAATATTTAAATACAACAAAGGGGGCCAGTTGTGCTGCAGGGGCACAAACTGTGACTGTAACATCGACTGGTCGTGTACTCTATACCCTCTCTCGATGGAACTTAAGAAAATCAAATTATTATTTAAATTTCTATTTGCATTTTTTCGCTCTGGTGCCGAGGCAAAGCGCGGCGTTCAGTGCCGCCACTCAACACGCAATGCATACAGAATTCGGCGAAAAGTAGGGAACGGAGTGATTTGTGATAAAAAAAATAAATACAACAAAGAAATATATGTATAAATATACAGATATATTTATAAATGAAGTAACTGATTTTTTTCCATAAACATTCATATAAATTTGTAGATGTAAAATCTTTGTGGAGGCCTGAATATGGTGCTTACATGGTTGAAGGTACCCCAGGTAAACCTTATGGTGGTCTCCTAGCACACTTCAACATTGTGGAGGCTAATATGAGATATCGCAGAGCTGAAGCTAGCAAACTGTTAAAGGAGGGCGAAGTTCTAATGAGTATAACAAATTTTCCTCGGTTTGTATGATATTAAAAAATTTCAAGTTTCACTTTTGTAAAACTTTTAATTTTCATTTATACTATAATTTTTTTTCCAAATCCTAGGCTAGGATGTCCAAATTTTACGAGTCCTCCATTTCGTTCAACTCCAGATAAAGGAGTGACAAGATCGCTTTTCTTCCCGGATGAGGGGATATTTCCCGGTCACCCTCGCTTTAAGACCTTAACATCTAATCTACGCGAAAGAAGAGGAGAAAAACCAGAAATTAATGTTCCAAGTAAGCAAATTTAAATGATCATACTTTTCATTCTGTAATCATTTATAAATGTTAAATAATAAGGTGCTAATATTCTATTATTTAGTTTATCGCGATGTAAACACAAAGATTCCGGTGGACGATTCTTCTGAATTTGAGCCAACGGCAGCTCAGCCTGACTGCGTTTACATGGATGCGATGGGTCTCGGAATGGGCTGTTGCTGTTTACAGTTGACATTCCAGGCTTGTTGCATATCTGAAGCACGCACTCTTTACGACCAGCTGGCGCCACTATGCCCCATTATGGTGAGTCACTTCAATTGAATGAATTCCCAAATGTCAGGTGGTGAAATCGCAATTAGATGTCTCAGTGGTGAATGTGGCGCTGTTCACATTACATTTGTCAGAAGTTGGTTACTGTGATTATTGACATTTCAAAATAATATTAAAAATCTTTATCATCACTTCTCATTTCTGATATTAGGTTCTGGATTTTTCCCAAACCCTTCCGCCAAGATTATGTATACTGTATACCTAATGTTTTCCAACCTTAGCTGTCTTTATTAATTTACTATAAACTTTGTCGACGGCCATTATATCTAAACAGTCGCATCACGTTGCGTGTAAGAAGTTCGCACCAGCCACTACCGGGGTCGTTAACCGATTATTAACTAAATCCATGATTAGAGGCTAGGTGCCTATATATGACAAGTGGGAGTGCGTGTCCGCAGCTGGCGCTGTCAGCTGCGGCACCAATCTTCCGTGGGTTCCTCACCGACGTGGACTGTCGCTGGAACGTGATCTCCGCGTCGGTGGACTGCCGCACGCGCGAGGAGCGCGGCCTCGACCCGCTCGCACACGACAAGTTCCGCATCCCCAAGTCGCGCTACGACTCCATCGACTCCTACCTGTCGCCCGAGCATGAAAAGTAAGTAATATATGTACTCCTATATCATTTTGTTGTTTATTCCTTTTAAATTTGTTATGATTTATTAATTACAATCGAAATTGGGGGAAGGTTACTAAAATGGAAAAGGGATGACTAAAAGACAAAAGGAGTATAGACTAATTGATGACAGGGCTCCCCACTCTGTGTTCCCCACTTTTGACACCACAGAACTCAATGTCTCGCTTTGCTTTGTTACGAGAGCTAGGTAATGAAAATATTAAATATTTAATTTCATCGAGTGGAAATCTAACCGACAACCTGACGCGTTTACAGTGCCACGCTTGTGCTTTTGCGCCACGACTGGTCCTTTAATAGTAGCATAAACAGCAACGCGCGTAGTTTCTTGTAAAAGTTTTTGTCATCGTTTCTGCTTCGTATTGATTCTTGTGATTTGGTTAAATAAAAAGTGTATTGTTTATACACAACATATAAACGACAAAAAATTATGCTGATTTAAGTAAACCTAACTTAATTCAAATAAAGCTGAGTCATTGTTACAATATGTTTTAGTCGATAACTAACCATAAATTTATAATTTATTGCAAACATTACTTTTACGTACTTCGTTCTATAATGAGTAGGTACTCGGCAAATCTGGTTGTTATCGTGTTCGATACTTAGACAATCACAATTAATGTTGTGGCTTATGTAGTAGATATAGACACACAATCGTTGTTGTGGCTTAGCTTCGATCTCTATTGTTTATTTTTCATGGCTTTGCCAATGCAAAGTAAATTGTGCTTCACAGGGACGCCTAAAACTTATAAAATAACGAAGTTAACATAGCAAAAGTTTTGATTATATTATATTTACAGGTACAATGACATTCCTATATTGCACGACCCGAAAATATATAGACGTTTACGGGAGGGTGGTATTGATCATCCGCTGGCATTGCATGTCGCACATCTCTTTATACGTGACACTGTTTCACTCTTCTCGGAGAAAGTGCATCAAGACGACAAAAATGACACAGACCATTTTGAGGTACACATGTTAAATATTTACTAATACACAATTATTAATACATTATAAAATATCTGTGACCTTCTTTGTTTCATTTTGGGTGACAGAACATTCAGTCGACGAACTGGCAGACGATGCGGTTCAAGCCGCCGCCGCCCAATTCTAGCATCGGCTGGCGCGTGGAGTTCCGGCCATGCGAGGCGCAGCTCACGGACTTCGAGAACGCCGCCTACGTGTGCTTCGTGGTGCTGCTCACGCGGGTGATTCTCTCGTACAAGCTCAACTTCGTGCTGCCTATCAGCAAGGTGGACGAGAACATGCAGCGCGCGCAGCGGCGAGGCGCCTGTACGCAGCAGCGCTTCTGGTGGCGGCGCGACGTGGGGGCGCCCGGCACGCCGCACGCGACTCACGCGCAGGGGGAGGAGTACCTCGAGCTGACCGCGCACGAGATCGTGAGCGGCAAGGAGGGTGTGTTCCCGGGCCTCATTCCGCTGATCGAGTCCTACCTGTCGGGCATGGACGTGGACGCGGACACGCACTGCACCGTGCAACAGTACCTCAAGCTCATCCAGCGTCGCGCCGCCGGCGAGATCGCCACCATGGCCACGTGGATGCGCGAGTTTGTGGCCGCGCACCCCGACTACCGGCGCGACTCCGTGGTCTCGGAGCGCGTCGCCTACGACCTGCTGCGCGCGGCGCACGGCGTGCAGACGGGCGCCGTGCCTGCGCCGCGCCTGCTCGGCGCCAGCTCTGTGTCCAAGACCCACGACGACATTCCCGAGGCCTTCCGCCGCATGATGAGCAAGGACTGCTCTTAACGCTAGTAGTGCCTTATGCTGCTGATACACTTGACTTATAATTTTATATTGCTTTTAAACCATTCCATTACTGGTATAAATGTGTATGAAAATTATGAAACATATACTACAAGTAAATGTTTATAGATTTTATTACCAGAATATTTTGTATATGATGCTGTTATGAACAGTTAATGAAATTCACATGTGTATTTTAAATGCTGTTATGTAATCATCTAAATTAGTTTGTTTCAGAATGGTATTCCACTTGAAGTATCTTACTAGGAGGTAAAGAAAAGTTATTATGATATAAGGCTCACATTAATATTTTTTGGAAACATTCCTCGTCCAATTTTAATATTTACATGTTCAGTATTAAACAAACTACTGCTGTTGTCATAGAGGCCATATATTTAATTGACTTAAAACTCGATGTTCCTACATATTTGTAAAAAAATTAAAAGGTAAAAATTTTATTAGTTGTATTCCATTTTAATTTTGCTAGTTGTACCAAATTTATATACAAAATTTAGTATCAATTTACACTTTTGTTAAGAAACATCTATTATCTTTAATGATCAGTGACTTCTGTATATTTTCCATTATCGAAATATTTGACGAGCAGTATATAATATAATGTTTCTTGCATGTACTTAAATAAAATATAACTGCAAGGAAATTCGACACAAGAATAACTCATCATATATACCTAATATATTATCTAACAGAAAGAAATTCACTAATTAAATCAATTCAGCAATCTTAAAAAATTAAAATTTAATTTTTTTCGTTATTTTAATAAGGAAACCATGGCAATAGTTGAAGTACGGAAGGGCACGGTATTCAAATTATACAGGGTGGAAGAGGCAGCGCTTCTTTTACTGAAACTGCATATAGGGTAAAATATTTCAAACCCAGAGCTAAAAAAATTAATCAAGGTACCTCAACAGTTTTGACGTAGGATTTTTTTTCATTTCACGATTTTTATCCATACCTGTATTTCGTGTGATGCACACATAAGTGAACGACGTTACCGCTTTGACAGGTAAGTGTGCGTGCCTATGTTATACTTTACAAATGGCGTTTTATTTTAAAACGATAATTTTATTATTTATTTTGTTTGAAAAAATAACTTTTTCATTTTTGGAAATTATTTTTTTTTCTGAATTATATTAGGCTTTTATAGACTAGTAAAAACTGTGGTTTCATTTAAAGTGGTGCTGACAATTCCACCCTGTATACTCAAGATAAACCAGAACTTTTTATTATGGAAAAATCGTAGAACATGCAGCGTTTGGTATATTATTTTATTTTGATACTCGCTTGTAACGTTATAATAAGAGTATCGTATTAAAAGCATATATAACTGATTTGATGCAAAAATGACGTAATTCCACATTTTTAATAAAATTCCAGGAGTATGCATGTTTTAAAAAATGCATTTACGTTATTGTTTCACCAAATGAGCAAAATAATATATATATATCCGCCGTTAAATGGATAAATAAATGGTATATAATGTGGCTGTAATTTGTTGCAACAGGACAGGACTAAAGAATTGATAGTATACACGTATATACTATTTTTAGACTTTTAAAATATGATTTATCTATCAAATATGTGATCTATTTTATACGTATTTTTGTTCAATTTATTTAATTAAAATTTAATTTATTTTTTAGTATTGAGTCTCAGAAATTCGACACCCAATTAATCTCTGAACCGGGTAGAACCGGGTGAATAAAAAAAATACTAAGAAAACAATATATTAAACTAAATTATCATTATTATATAATAATGTGATAAGCTTTGCATTAAAATATACTTCATTATATTTTTAAAGTAAATATTCCTTAGTATTTTTTATTTTATAAAATTAAGGTGATGAATAGTATTATTTTAAAGATTGGTTTTTATGCAATTTAGTATTATATGCGCCAATTTTATGTTTAATTTTTGCACGTTACTATAATATGTTAGTAATTTTTTTTATTGTTACTTAGCACTTTAGTAATTATGCACCATAAATAAAAATATTTTAATGTTTGTATACGTCATTTATTTCATGGAAATGTTCTTATATTTATGTTAAAATTTGTCAACAAGTTGCAATATATGCTGTTGTTCTTGTTGACGCCATTCGTCACTGCCAGCATCGCCTAAATTACCCGCATATTCTGTAAAAAACAGAAATAACGAATGAGAAATTGAGGATTGATTACAAAGTATTATTTATATTTTTTCTCGCTGTGGCCAAAGACAGGGCACAAAGTGTGCTACAATATCGACTGCTTGTGGGTTCGAGTCCCACTCGAGGAAATGAAATATTTATTCAAAATCTATATTTTCATTTCTCCACTCTGGTGTCAAGGCAAAGCACAGCGTTGAGTTCCCCGATCAACACGCAATGCCTCCAGAATTCGGCGGAAAGTGGGGAACGGAGTGTCTTAAGACGACGTTCCCTTTGCCTACCCTGCTGTGCTGGGTACAGCGTAACGCTGATTTATTTTGATGAATTTTGTATATAGCAGGTGTCGCATGTACAGTTGCACATTGGTGCCCCTGTGCCCTGTGCCTGCGACTAGCCTACAGAAATATATTTCTTTTGATATTATATAAATTTAGTAAATTAAATAAATAAATTTATTTTAAAAATTAGTTATGTATACATAAAAAAACACTTAGAGGCCAGTCCTGGCGCAAGGGCACAAATGTGCGACCGTAAATGCGACAGATTATGGGTTTATTTCTCACTCGAGGAAATTAAATATTTAATATTTTCATGTTATGCCACAACTGATTGAGACTGAGTCTTAACGTAGGTTCCCAGCGTCCCTTTGCCTGCAATGCTATATGCGAAATACAACGTGAAAATAAACCAGAAAATTATTAACTACTATTTACATAAAAGTAAAATTATACTTCTAACTAATTGTAGTTACAGTACAATGAAATCCTAGTAAAACTTGATTGAGTTTACCCGAGACAAGAGTAATAAATTAAACAATAATACATAAAAATTATTAGTTTTCATTACAGATGCACTCAATGTATGTAAAGAAATATAGTATGTATATACATATATACATACTATATTTCTTTGTTTGTTTAAAGAACTAAACATATCACATACTCTTCCTCCCAGCAATTAATCCCGGCTTTTGTCAGGGCCTTTACTGTCACATACTGTTTATTGTTTATTTTTTCTTTTATTAAAATTAGGGATGTTATGTATATAAAATTTCATCACTCGGCTTTAGATATGGTTAAGGACGTAAAATTATTTAAGAATATTAATTAGTTTCGGATAATTTTAAATATTAGATTTAGAATAGGAAAATATTTTTTGTGTTGCTGCTGTTATTGACGTTTCATCATTGTTTCCGGTATGAGGTAGGATATTCGTTATTTATATTTTTCTAGCAACAAAAGTTATTTGCACTTATCGATACTTCGTAGTAATTATGTCATCTCAGCTAAGCAAAAACCTCTCAACAAGTCTAATTTATAAGTTCGGTCATATCCAAATTAATTGGAAACTTTTATACATTGTGTTTTTTTTATTTAATTGATAATTTAGATTATGGTTATGGAGTTCCATAATATCCCCTAAAACTAATTAATGAATTATATTATCCCAAGACTTGCCTCTCATGACGTGTCGTATAATCTTAAGCGAACCACCTCTAAGCGACAAAACGCGTTGCACGCGCTGTTTGACAGTGGGCGGGCCCGCAGTGCATACCTAAATGTAAAACATATTATCGTAATTATTCCTGTAACTTTTAAACAAATATTATTGGCCTATTACACCTTACATATTATAATAATGTATAGTATTAGATAATAAAATAAAAAAAAATTGGACACTGCTAATTACTTTGGAAACAATATATATATTTCTGTGTTTGTTTCTAAAGAATTAATTTATAGACATAAAAATAGATACACTTGATATAAACAAGTCACAGAAGAATGCATACCTCTAATATAATCCTATCAATGAGTTGTAATGTGAATAAACCACCAGACAATCTCTTTAAGTATTGGGCCTCATCATCCAAGTCTTCAGCTTCTTGCTGGAATTTTAAGTTCAATATGAAAAAAATATGTGTGTATGTGTTATGTGTTTAATTTTTGTAACTTATTTATAAATTTGTTAATATTAAAAGTAAAGAATTTACCTCCATTACTTTTTCAGTTCGATCAACTTTATCCATATATTTAAAATGCAACTCTAATAACCTATCCACTTTTTCTAGATCATTCTCTGTAAATTTCGCCAAGAGCCTCTGTCTCTGACTTCCTTGACAGTTACGTAACATTGATGCAATAATCGATACAACATGTTCTGCCAAAATAAAATAATTCGTTTTAATTTCGTATACATTATAAATATGTTGAGTTAAAACACAAAATTCAGTTAAAAAAGTTAGAAGAAAATGATATTTTTGGCATATTAAATATTCAAATAGAATTGATTGTATGTATCTCATATAAAAAAAATACCCAAACCTTCATGTTGGTCAACCGTCAATATTCTTTTCCGTTTAGGTGTTTTCATGAAGAGCGGAAATACTGTACGTAGACCTAAAATGTCTACAAATTTGTTACAGTTATCTTTACCATCGGGTCCCGCAAGAGCATGGTCTAGAACTTTTAATGATCCATTCCGTGACATTTTCTTTTCTCTAAAAATAAATCGACATTTTATGTATAAAATTAATAAGTAATCAATCAATTTCTTTGATAAATTTATACCTACCTAAGCATAAGGTTCATAAGTTGTAAGCCTTCTCCTCTCAAAAATCGATCTCGATTAGAAGGCTCCATTAAGGCACAGCACAAAGAGTCAAACATGTTTTCCATGGCCTCTTGCTCCTCTGCACCACTGGGATCGTGACGTTTATAAAACTAAAAAATATAAATAAATAGAATCTTATATATTTTTTTTATAACAATCTTATGTTTATTACAATAAAACCATGTTAAAATAAACTAGAAATGGAGGCCAGTTGTGGCGCAGGGACACTAGGTGTGACTGTAAACCCGACTGGTTGTGGGTTCGATTCCCACTAGAGGAGACGAAATATTTGTTTAAATTTATATTTCAATTTCTTCGCTCTGGTACAACCTGCTGTGTGCGGGATAAGCTGAAAAACAATCATATTGAAGAGAAGACATTTTGATAGACTTGAACGCCATCTGAATCACAATGGCTGCGGTGGTGTGATGATCTAAGCTTTGGTAAAATAAAGCAACATTGAGGTTCACCACTACCATGTAATATCTTGAACTTGGGCGAACGTAAATAAGACCGTAATTGGAAAAATAAATAAATAAATCAGCTTCACTCAGTATCCCGGAAACGGCAGGTTAGGCAGAGGGAACCTAGTGTTAAGATACTCCGTCCCACACTTTCCACCTGTATTGATTGCATGAAAAATATACTATTACATACAGCTAACTGTTGAAGCAGGACATCAATGCCATCAAGTTCACCAAGAAATTTCCTATTCTCTGGAGTGTTTTGCAGCAATATTGATAAAATTTCTGTTGCATACAATTTGTTGCCATCAAATGGAACTTTCATCTAAAAATAAAAATATATAAGTGACATTTGTATTCAAGTATAAATAAATTACAAATAATAATATCAACACTTACTTTTAATCTTTTTAATATCCACTGAATGAAGCCCTGTTTAGCTACTTCAACACATAATTCTGGTCTAAATTCTGTTATATTTTCAATAATACCTAAAATAAAAAGTAATGTTTAAATTATAAAGGTATTAATAACTTTATACACATTTATTAATTTTAATTTACTAATTTCATACCTAATGTATTATGGACAGCATCTCTTTCATCTGATACTTGTTCGTCTAAACGAGTCAAGTTATGTAACAGTAATGAAGCACATTCTGCTTCTGCCAAAGCATTAATCAATTCCTCTGCACCTTCTTCACTTTCATGTAATATATCCACATCAGTTAACTCCTAAAATATGCTTTTAGTGTAACAAAATATTCAACTTTAATTATATTTTTAATAAAGAAATAATATTTACTTGTAAAAGGTTCACAACTTTAGTAGATACATCAGTATTGTCATGCGAAAGCAGCTCCAGTATAGAATTAATACATTTCAGGTCTACCAATAAAGGGTACTGGTCGGGAACTGTTGCCACTGCACTCAAATCCTAGAAAAGGTTATCATTTTTTAAATATTGTATACAGAGTGGAATTGTCAGCACCACTTTAAATGAAACCACAGTTTTAACTACTCTATAAAAGCCTAATATAATTCGGAAAAAAATAATTCCCAAAAATGAAAAAGTTATTTTTTCAAACAAAATAAATAATACAATTATCGTTTTAAAATAAAACGCCATTTGTAAAGTATAACATAGGCACGCACACACTTATCTGTCAAATCGGAAACGTCGCACACGTATGTGTGCGTCACACGAAATACAGGTATGGATAAAAATCGTGAAATGAAAAAAAAAATCCTACGTCCAAACTGTTGAGGTGTTGTTTAATTTTTTAGGTGTGGGTTTGAAATATATTACCCTATATGCAGTTTCAATAAAAGAAGCGCTGTCTCTTCCACCCTGTATATTTTTAGTTTTATGCTTTATCTTGCAAGGGCTTCAAAAGTAATAATTTTATTCTTAAAAAATACTGTTGTATAAAATATATAACTATTATTTATCACTTCGTATTATAATTTATTTAAATAAACAATTTACACCATAACATGTATACGATACATAAATGTTAATCTTACTTTTAATAATAATTATATATTACTGTGTTAAATTAGTTGTAATGTTCACATAAAATTTTATTTCCTTGCCATAATTATGATTTAAAGTATGTATTTAAAAATATTCATACAATAGATCATTAGAAAGCAGTATAAAATTATAGCTTATAGTTTGGCTAATTGTGGTTTTGGGTATTATCATCCACCATAGCATTATAGCATTTCCAGTGGCACCGTACACATCAAGCTGAGTAGACTTAAATCTAACATAGGGTGGCCAATTTCAGAGGGAAAATATATTTCCCTATTGTAGAGGTAAGTGTGGCAACAGCTTATACATTTAACATGTA
The DNA here is from genome assembly GCA_036379175.1 of Heliconius cydno galanthus. NCBI lineage: Eukaryota > Metazoa > Arthropoda > Insecta > Lepidoptera > Nymphalidae > Heliconius > Heliconius cydno. Next base: position 1,257,476 of record JAKRZM010000263.1, read on the forward strand.
TAAATACTATTGTATGTTTCTAAATAGGGTCTACTTACTTATAGTAAAGGGAACACTTCATAATGTGGCTAAATCAGGGGCGGACAAACCCCGTCGGGGCGGTGTCGTTGAATGAGGCCCCCCCAGTGTAAAAAAAAAATTATATATCACTTTTTTTTTCATGTACAAGTAGTGTGTATGTTTATTTAGTTTACATATTTACATTTCTCGGCTACTTTTTTCTTCGGGGTGACGTTAAAGTCCAGAAGAAGACGATGTTGGGCCGTCAGGCTTTCGCCTGGAATTAGTTTACAGTTAGTTACTCTGCCGATATGACACTGTCTGGTCAATAAGTAGTCAATTTGAGTTGAGTGGGACCCAATTTATACGTAATAAGGTGCTGAGGGTTCTTTTGGAAGAACGTATTCGCGACGGCCAGATCAGACGCAATATAGGTTCTCAGAATATTTTCTCCCTCTGTATTACGAAGTCCGTATCTAAAACCCCCGTGAACACGTTCATACGG
>JAKRZM010000263.1:1260394-1298349 GCA_036379175.1 Heliconius cydno galanthus
CCAGAGCAATTAAGACAAGAAATATTATGACCAGAGATTATGCATGATTCACCTGAGTGAGGCTGGGAACATTTGAAACACCTTGGCTTTGAACGGCAGATGTTTTTAGTGTGACCAAATCTGTAGCAGTTATAACATTGAATAGTCGGTAAATTATATATTTCAACATTCAGAGCATTATAGAACATAAATATTTTTTTTGGCAATACCTGACCTCTAAAAGTTAGGACTACTGATTGGGTAGGTACCCAACTAGCAGTCCCATCAATAATCTGTTTCCGATTTAGTCTTCTCGCTTTTAAAACAGGGCCACACCCTGACGGAAGTTCAATGCAATTTTTATTATATGTTAATAAAATAAAGTATAGGTATTTGTAATACCACTATTCATAATCAATAATCATCTTTATAGGTTCCATCAATAAAAAGATCTACAAATGTTTACGAATGGTTGGAATTATTACAAAATACAAACGATACACAGTTGCTTTCTAAAATTTTTTCAACTTTAGGTTTTATTATACTATCAAAGGTAAATTAAATAAGTACCTACCTAACTGCAAGTCGTCGTATTATTAATTAGTCTAAGAGTATCTCATAACTGTTATACTAATCTGATGATATCTATCTTTGTTTAGAATGTTGGTGATGAAATAATTAAGTGTGAGGCACTATATGAAAAAATGTATTTTGTACTGAACTGTGGCTTGCAAGCAAAGACAACTATAACTCTTAATTTTATATCCGCTTTATTGCATCTTGATGATGATGGACCGACGAGAAAAAGGACTTTATACATTTATACACAGAATATGCTACGCAGCAGTGGTTGTCTTACAGCAATGTCTAATCTTCTCGGTAGTTTTATTTTGGTACGAACACTGTTCTATTCTTTATTTATGGCATTTCGAACATGCTAATTGAGCACTAATCATTTCGTGTTGGGGTTATGGAGGGTAGAGGTCTGAAGCACCATGTCTTATGAGGATTCAACTGAAAGTGTCCGATGGTAACCAATAAATCTGTTCAAAGTTCGACCGAAATGGCGCTAATATCTAATATGAACTGCGGAAGTGTAGAAAACCTGAAGTGAAGACCTTAGCTTGGATAATTAATGTTTTTAATGACTCGAGTTGTTTGAGTCATTATTATCTTATATAGTCCATTTGTCCTGATATATTGTCCATAGTGCGTTCTTTAAATGTATCCTATGATATCGCAGCGCCACATTTATTTTATCTGTTTTGATGGACACTTTTTCATATACGGAGACGGTCTTCCTTGCCTCTATCCTAGAGCATGTTGAAATTTCTAATAAAGCAAGACAAAAACATAAAAGAGAACAAAAAAGGTTTATCTGTATAGTATATTGCTTTATTAAGACAAATGATTCTCTATTATAATTAAGTCTTACAACTATTTTCAAATACATCATATGCAAGATATATTTTACTATCGATCTAAATACAGATGCATTAACTACTTAATTAGTAAAAAGTTATGAGTAGTTAAACATAAGAATAATATATGAATCTACGCGTCGAAAGGGAACTTGTTCCAGTTTTTTCGTCGTTTAAAAATAGATGGAAATCGAGGATGTAAATTTCAAATGTTAACGTTTTTAAGTCAGTCGTTCTGAAGGGGCACAATCATGCGACTGTAGACGCGACAAGCTGTAGGTTCGATTCCCACTCGAGGAAATGAATTATTTACTTCACTCTGGTAATTAGGCAAAGTGTGGCGTCAAATTTCGCCACTAAACACGTAATGTCTTCAATATTCGGCCGAAAGTGGAAAACGGAGTCCTAATGGGAACAGAGAGTCTTACTAGAGAGGAACCTAGGTTCCTCTGCCTGGCCTGCTATGTGCGGGATACAGTTTAAAGGTTAAAAAAAATGAGTCGTTTCAGCACCAAGAAACATTAAAAGCCCTGTGTCTCAGTATAAGTGAAGCAGTCCGTGACTCCCCCGTTAATCAAGCATTTTGCTCTCATCTGGTGCCATTGGTGAGTGTTTGACTTAATTTTTAATACAATTAATAATCTGGTCAAATTTGTTTCTAAAGTGGTGTTTATATGAGTATTTACAACTGAAATAAGTGTTGAAAAGATATTAGATTTAACTTCTTAAATTTATATGTTTATTTTGTAATTACAGTGCATCCAAAAATGCCGAAAAGAGCATTCGGAATTGTTTTTAGTCTTACAAAGTTTATTAAATAAGCATAAACAAAATGTAAAAGTTTTCCACGAATGTAAAGGAATGACGATATTTACTAGGTATAACATTTTATTACCCAAAATAATTAAGTTTCAATTAATCAATTCCTTGTTTATTAATGTTTTTAACCTCAAGAAAAGACTATGTGTAGACATATATGAGCGTATCTAAAAATATTTTCAGAGTGGTTGGTGTGTTTTTGTTTGCAAATTTAATTATTTCTAATACTCAAAATGCAAAAATGTCATTTAGAAAAATCAATCCCAATCTTTCTTGACCTTAACGTCAAAAGATAAGCCTTCTTGTATAGATTTTTTAATTCCCAACTTATTTTTTTATTATTATATATTTTGAAATGATTGCCTATTCTTACAAAATTCCTATGCCCATGTATACCCAGCTCAAGCTGTGTTTTTCAAATTTAACAAGTATTTTTTTACAGAGAAAATATAACAAACACGCGTTGTTTGCAACTTATAAATACTGTATTAGAAAATACAAACACGGATTATAAACAGAATATAATAAGTTCGTCTCATATATTCGAGTACCTCCTGCATTACTTGCAAAAATATGATTGTAGTACTCCGGTAATTGTTGTCGCCTTAGATTTTTTGTAATGAGCTTGTATATTATAGTATTTTTTTATTTCTTTACTTATTTATGATAATTCACTTAATTATTATCAATAAGTTTTTAATATTTGTTTACAGAGTGGTCAATGGGCAACAATTATTCTTTATTCATATCAAAAAGGTTAATAAGTACCTATAATTAACAATAATATTATATAACACTATTTTCAATTGAATTTCTCCTACTAAATTATAAGTTTTAGGTTTTAAAATAAACAAGAAAAGCTTATTAGAAAACTCTAATATAGATAAAATCAAACACAAAACCTGTGTTCAGACATCATTAGTAACCAAAGAGAGATCCACAAGCCCTAAATTTGATGAAACTAATAAATTATTCCAAAACATTTTAAACGAAGTAATTTTGTCGCAACGCCAGAGACCGTTTCATAAGAATAATAAAAAATCTATGAAATGCACTCCTAATATGCAATTCAATTTCAAAAACCAGGTCGGAAATGTGTATAGGGATGGAGAAAATTCAAGAAATCAAAAGAGTTCGCCACACGATAACAGTTTATCGTTTTCATTTTTGTTTAAAGAAATTACTCCACAAAATGGCATTTACTCTGAACCTTCGAACATATCTAAATTTAAATCTAAATTAATCTTAAACCACCAAGATTTATTAGAAAATTCAAGAAAACTTAATAAATATAATGAAGTTCCAAAAGAAAATGTAACGTTAAATATACATAAAACTTTGTTGGAAAATGATGTAAATAATAGTGTAATAAATTTTAAACCTCACTTTGTATCTACACCTAAAAAGGCCAATTTAGATCAAAATTCAAGATCACAGATCTCTACGTTTACATCATCAAGAGTTAGCACAAAATCACGAGAACCAAATAAAAGTATGATGTACGGAACAAAAAGAATGCATAAAATATCTAAACCTAAACAGAAAACATTACAGAATAAGTCCATGACCGCCAAATTTTTAAACATTGTTAACGCTTCTTGTACAACTATCGTTAACAGCTTTTATACATTTAAAAACATATTCAAAAGTAATAAAGTCTGTGAAGTGTCTGAAAGAAATGATTCTATCGTAGAAGTCAATAAATCTTGCAGCTACAGTTTCACTAACTACATGCGTGAAAGAGATGCCATATTAATGAAGAATAATAAAAGAATAATAGCGGAAAATGAAAGCTTCGCTAGTTTTCAAGCAACGTCTAAGGATTGTAATACCTGTAACGACACTATTGCGTTAAAACAGAAATTGGTCAATAATGCATCTTTGCAACTAACTATAAAAAAATTGAAAATGGGTATAAATGTGTATGGATGCGACTTTAAGGTAAAAATTAAAACACCATATAGGTTATGCATAAAATAATTTTGTTAACATTATTTATTTTTTTATTATTTACAGAAAATTTCAAAAAACATGTGGCCGAACGAAAATTATATGACTCCCAGTGTACTCTACAATTTGTATCGTAAACTTATAATAAAGTAAATAACTCTTTAAAGTTGTTTTTTTTATCAGCCTATCGCCGTCCACTGTTGGACGTAGGCGTCCCTCATCAAGCGCCAACCAAACAAGTTGTATAGTCTTTAGAAAGTCATAGTTTGCTGTAAACTGATTCGTGACGAACCATATCTTTAGTTATGTCGGCCACACTGCAAGTCCCTAAAACAATACATAAAATATCACAATGTTTTATTGCTAAATAAAAAACATAAATTAAGTAAATATCAATATTATCATGAGTATATAAAATTTGCCTGTTTTCTGCAGTCAGATCATAACTAATTTTAATAAAATAAAATCAAAGACGAAAGTATTCTGGAAAAATTACCTTTAGTGTTTTTTTTAAGATAATAAATTTTGACAAACGTGTATCGGAAATGTACACACCATATGCTCGGGCCAACCCATAGAAAGTGAAGAAATAAATATTTTACCTGCTATTTGAAACGTATATTCCATTTCATTTCGAAAAATATTAAGCATTCTCTCAACTCCTGCCTGACCACCGACAGCTAGACCCCATAACGCGGGACGGCCTACGAAAACCTTGAAATAATAGTAAAACTTTACGTTATGACTTTTTAATATAAATAAAATAAATAAATCAGCTTCACACGACGGTCGTGAGTTCGATCCCCACTCGAGATTAAATATTCATTTAAATGTATATTTCCATTTCTTCGCTCTAGTGTCGAGGTAAAGCGCAGCGTTAAGTTTTGCCACTCAACACACAATGTCTCCAGAATTCGGCAGAAAGTGGGGAACGGAGTGCCTGAACACTAGGTTCCCTCTGCCTACCCTGCTGTGTGCAGGATACAGCGTGAAGTTTTTTTTTAATTTAAGCCATTTTGTACAAATAGTATATTTTATTTAGATAATTTTAAATTATACCAATTGTTATATATTCCGCCACCTAATACACAAAGTCTCAAAAATTTGGTGGAAAGTGGGGAGCGAAGTGTCTATCACTAGGTTCCTCCTACGTGCTTCTCTACGTGCGTATACTTTGTAAAGATAAAAAAATAATAACTTTAACTTACCATTTTAGCCCCCAACGCTAAAGCTTTATAGACATCAGTACCAGTAGTGATGCCTCCATCTAAATAAACTTCTACGTTATAATGTTTAACAGCTTCCACTATCTCGGGCAGGGCTTCGATCTGAAATAACGCAATATTACCTGTTATGAAAACAACGAAAATACAACAAAAAAGATCATAAAATATAATTATATTATTTAGATTTTTTAATTATTTTTCTTATAATAGTACAAGTTTTACATAACAATAAAACTTGTATTATTGTGGAGAGACGATGCACAGCATCTGTGAGAGAGGGCGCTGTATACTTCCCTTTGATTATCCAATGATTTTCACTTCCGGTTGNAAGAAGCGCTGCCTCTTCCACCCTGTATATTCCGCCACCTAATACACAAAGTCTCAAAAATTTGGTGGAAAGTGGGGAGCAAAGTGTCTATCACTAGGTTCCTCCTACGTGCTTCTCTACGTGCATATACTTTGCAAAGATAAAAAAATAATAACTTTAACTTACCATTTTAGCCCCCAACGCTAAAGCTTTATAGACATCAGTACCAGTAGTGATGCCTCCATCTAAATAAACTTCTACGTTATAATGTTTAACAGCTTCCACTATCTCGGGCAGGGCTTCGATCTGAAATAACGCAATATTACCTGGTATGAAAACAACGAAAATACAACAAAATAGATCATAAAATATAATTATATTATTTAGATTTTTTAATTATTTTTCTTATAATATCCAGATTATTTTTTTGTTATACTGATTTTATATTCTTATCTCATATATTGGAATCGTCCCTACATAATATGCAATAGAAGAGAATACTGTTGATTACAAAAATATAAGGTGAATACTACCGTAGATGGTACTCCATCTAGCTGTCTCGCGCCATGATTGGACACGAGAATGGCGCTACAACCCGCCTCTACCGCTTTAATAGCATCATCACCACGTAAAATGCCTTTTGCTACTATTGGCAATTTTGTTATACTGCAAATAAATAAAAATATTTTTTTATTATTAAGTTAATATATTGAACAATAAAAATGACAAATTTGTTATATTTAAAATTAAAAAAAAAAAAAACACGCACGCTGTATCCCGCACACAGCAGGGTGGGCAGAGGGAACTTAGTGTTAAGACACTCCGTTCCCCACTTTCTGCCGGATTCTGGGGGTATTGCGTGTTGAGTGACAGAACTCAACGCCGCGCTTCGCCTCAACACCAGAGCGAAGAAATGGAAATATAAACATAACTCGAGTGGGGACCGAATCCACAACCATCGCGTTATAGTCACACCTTTGTGCCGCTGCGCCGCGACGGTGGTTTTTTTCTGTGTTTCAGCTTGCTACCTCTGTGAATACGGATTACGTTTTTCCCTTTTAAGGTACGGAACCTTAAAAAATATGTACCTTTTTAACCATTTTATTTCATCCCAAGTTAAGCTCTTGTCAAATAGATTATTAACGTAATTGTTTAATCCGCTACCTTCTCCTGTGCTGTGTATTTTTGTTGACAATAGACCATCAAAGTTTGCTAATCTGCAATACAAAATAGCAATATAAAAAAAAGATTATCAGGTTAATCAAAACTTATATCTTAAATTCTTACCCAACTAATAAGCACATACAAAAGATAATGTGTTATATTATAAATTTGAATATAAACATATAATTATTTTAAATAAAATTATATTAATACCTACTCACTTTAAATGCTTAGGAAGTGAAAACTTATTTCGAATATCAGCGCGTCGTAATCCAAAAATTGGAGTATCCACTGTAAGGGCAATAGCTTTAAATCCAGCTTTTTCAGCTCTCAGAACTAAATTCCGAGTTACATCCCTGAATAATAAAATAAACTTGAAATATGTCGATGTGTAGCTTGATATACAAGGAAATAAGCTTATTAAAACTTCTTCAATAATAGCAACTAAGTTACTAGTTTAGTTAACTTACTAACTAGTTTTTATAGAACTGATAAGTATGTCTTAGAAAATAATTTAAGAAAAATTATAAACTTACCTATCATTGTATATATAAAGCTGAAACCATTTAATGGCATTAGGGGCAGCCTGGGCAACTTCTTCTATGGAACTTGTGGAGATGGTACTTAATGTGTAAATTACGCCACTGGACTGTGCAGCTGTGGTGATTTATGACTATTAGATTTTTTTCATTCAAGTATTTCAGTAGTGTTAAGAAACTCCGTTCCCCACTTTCCACCGAATTATCAAAACATTACATGTTAATGTGTTTGCCGCGCGTGTCGCCTTGGTTGCTTGAACCAGACCAAAGAAATGAAAATATTAATAAATTATAATTCATTGCCCCGAGTGAGAATCAACCCCACAACCGTCGCGTTAAAGTCACACACTTGTGCCCCTGCACTACGAGGGACTATAGATATTTTTCTCTGATTAAAAATACTTTTAATCAATCATACTGGTAGGTGACTGCGAAGGGCTATCATATATGCGTCGTTGGACTAATATTAAATGTTACAGGAAATATAAAGGAATTATCTTTTATATTTCTTGTTATATTTAAAATATTTATGATAACATAGATAAATTAAAGTACCTTTTATGTTAGCTGTTTCGCCGTCAGGATGTGCCATTCTCTGCATTGCAGTAGGCGATATGCCTAAGGGCATCGACACTTTTTCTCCTAGAATAGTAGTCGACAGATCGCAATCTCTTAATCCAACTAGACATTTTGGACGAATTCTTAACCTTATAAAAATTATATATTATTTATATACACGTATTTCTTAATACATCTTTTTTTTAACTAAAAATTACAAATGTAAATAAATAGACATACCTTTGAAAAGCTCGTTTGTTTTCTGCTAATGTGTATTCTTCCGTGGCGCCACTTTTATAATAATCTCGGGCATTTTTAGGCAACAGTGCTAGCGCTGCATCTTCAAGTTCTTTGACACTTATATATTTCTCCATTGCGCCAAGAATATGTGTATTTCACAAGTGTACAGAACGCAATAGTTCAAATAATATTTAGAAGATAATAAATTGTTATGTAAGTACTTAATGATTTATAAACATAATAATCAGAGGCCACAGGTCACTACTGATTCCCATTTTTTGCAAACTATTTCGATGATTGCTATCGACTAATAACAAATGAAATGTAATCATTAAATAATTTTAGATATATTCCAGGGCATTCATATGAAATATGTATTATAAAAAAATAAAACACCTGATTATTTTTCAAAATGTGTTTTTTGATTTTATTATATTTATATGAATGCTTTCCCGAGCATTCTATAATGCCAAATGCCATTCGTTACATATTTGCCATAGAAACCTTATACAAAACTCAACTGACCTTATAATAAATCTATCAATAATAAAATTTTACACTTCAGGCGAATAGGCATGCTTTTTCTGAATTATTTTATCGACTTTATTTTGTTACCGATGTAACTTTTGCGTTGTGACAATTGAGTTTAGGAGGACCAAGTTATTATTTATATTAACCTTACGTTCTTAACGTAACTCTATAGGGCCAATAAATATTTTTCACACCTAAAAAATATTATCAAGTTCCCAGATACAAAATAAAGTCACAAAAAATGGTTACGATGATATTTACACGATATTAAAACTTGCACAAGTTTAAACGTCGACGAATGTGTTTGGCAGTTTGGTTTTGTGTCTCATCGCCATATATATCTCACCTATCTAAGCCTAAGATCGATCACAATTTTCTTCGTTAACACAACATCATTATTAACTTTTGCATTTTATAAAAGATACAAAACATTTCAATCACTAAGCTATGTAGAATGAGAGTCGCCAATTACCCTCAATCTATAAATCCATCTTTGGTAATAAAGTTAACAACGAGTAACGGTCACTGCACCAAGCTTTGCGTTATTTGACATGAATAAAAAAAGTGCGCGAATTTAGCCAACCAATAGTTTAATTCATTATAAAAACGACGACAGACTATCAGGAGTAAATAATTGAGCAACAGAAATAAAAGTAAGGCACGAGGTCAATGCGACCAACAATAATTGTCCAAGTTCAAGATACTACAAGTGGTATTATTTCATTAGACATTTGGCAAAACCTTGGTACTTTAAATTCAGCTACAATTATATCCTTTAACTATTCAGAATCAAAACGAAACCGACAAACTTACCATTCTATATTGTACAAAAATGTTTTAAAATGCTTAAGTGTGGTTAAAATCTGTAGTAGCTTCCGTTCATTAAATAATGGTATAAAACTTTTGTATGTTATATTATTACAAGTATATTCCACACCGATACACACGTTTCCCTGATAGCCTGAGTGACGCCACGAATTAACGACTAAAAGAAACAAAAAAAATATACAACCTTTAATGGAATATTAAAATAAATAACATATAATACAAAGCGGAACATCGACGTGGCAACATTTTCCAGTAAGACTAGTGTTTAATACCTCTATAATATCTACACTCTACACGCCTTGTTACTATTATAAAGCTAGCAATAAAGTTATAAAACATCGTAACGCAGTGCTCGTTAGGCCAATGTCGTACAATCTGGCCTCGGTCATATATCGAATGTGCATTCAAATGTAACCAAACCAAATATTTGTTAAATACAACTGTCATTTTACATACACAAGAAAAAAGAAAACTCTTCATACACTAAATTAAACTAAAAAAAAATAAAAAATAAATGTCTGAAGTACATAAAGCGGCGTAACTATTTCACGAATATCAGCTATAACCTGTGATGTGGACAAATTGTCAACTACCGTTCTATTATAATAAAGTAACACTCGAAGTTGAATTTCAAAAATAAATTTAATTCCAATTTTAAAAAGCTCTTTAAAAAATACGCCGAGATTTTAGTGAATTTTATTGTTAACATAAATAACATTTTATCACAGGAATCCCATGACAAATTAATTAATAGTAAAAAGTGAAACACAACTTAAACTATATTTTTATCTAAAGTACAGAACAACTGCATGCATATAGATCGTACGTAATAACCGTTTTGTTCCCGTAATAAAATTGTAAAATTATAAAAAAATATTTTCACTTTAATAAATCAATAGTAAAAGATAAAAACTTAAAATAGTTTAAGGTTACATTATAAACATTTTATTTCACGTTTCAACAATTACGATATGAATAAATATACCACAAAAGTATAGAAGAACAGTATATGTTATTATAACAGGCATATATTTATAGTACAGGAGAATTCAATTCTTAATATATCTCACAGTATGATGTTTATTACCATAAATATATTTGTACTTATTTTTGAAATTTACTTTCGAGTGCTTTGTTTTTATTATTATTGTGACTAAAGTATAATTTCGATTGTTACTAAATCGATAGTAGATATAATAAGTTATCAGGAAATGTCAAAATGTGCGGTTTCTTTTTTTATTTTCATACTAAAGGTTATCGGCAACGATCACGTTAAGCAGAGTCCATCGAGCACATTCAAATGTTTCCTTATAATAATAAAATATTAAATATGCTATGCGCAGATAAAAAAACAAATATCCTATCGAATAAGTAATGAATAAGTCTTAATCAGAAAAAATAAATACTATGGTACTTTTAAAACGGATCCATATGTTACATAAACAATAAAAAAAAATAAGCAACGTATCGAAAGATCTCTTAGCCCGAGCGGGGCGGGCGGGGGCGAGTGTACACGTAACTTTAACATCACAGAACAAAACTACGTCTAAGCGGCGGCGTCTCGTACATAACGTGGGGCGGCGTGGGGACTAGAGGGCGGGCGGAGCAGGGGGCGCGGGCGGCGCAGGGGGCNGCGGCGCGAGGTGCAGGCGGCGCGGTGCGGGCTCCTCGTCGTCGGGCGCGTCGTCGTCGCCGCTGTCGTCGCCAGCCTCGCCCGACCCCGAGCCAGAGCCCGCGTCTCGTGATTCTTCCTCCTCCTCTTCTTCTTCTGGGCACAGCTGATACGCCCTGATAGCGGAAGATTCAAAATACTATATTTCAGAGAGGTTTTAATCAAATAAGTCAATACAGGTAAAAATACTAAAAAACCCAAATGTATCATATTATTACCAATCAAAGTAATCTTACTTTTCTAGTGTTTTTCTAGCAGAGTTACTTCTCTCGAGGAAGTATCCAGCCGAAGTTTCATTGGAAATACTGGGCGGAGACCACGTTCCATATGAGCCGTAACCTCCAGGACCATACTTCTGGAACAATGTTCACATATAAATGTTCTTGGAAAAAAAAATACACAGCTCTAATAATGTAAGACCGCCGCACTCGACACACGTTTGCATGCATATGAAACACTCACGCGATCCAGCTCGTCCTGCAGCCAGGCGAGCAGCTGTCTCCAGCGGCGGCGCACATCGGGCTGCGAGTGCACGGCGCGCACAGCCAGCGGCGTGCGGCACATCACGCCCACCACCAGTTTGACGCAAGCGTACGCGCGCTTCTGGTAGTGCCCACGCGCGCGCAGCGCCGTCTCCAGCAGGCCCGGCCGCTCCTCCGACACGCCCTGTACCGCATTACCATACACATAAATCAATCAATAAACTAAATACATATTATTATATATTTTAAATTGACATGCTATGCATCATGGTGTTGTATGTGTGTGTGTGTGCGTGTCTATTGTTTTTATTTACTATAAATTACAATGTATCACAACATTACAAACATATCACTGTAATTATTACAAAAAATATGAAATTAATGAACCTTAATAGCATTATGAATCCTATGGTGTTGCCAGCTGTCCTCCATGAGTAACAGTGCAGTAAGAGCATCAGCGTGTCTCCGTAGCTCGTGGCAAAACGCGTATGCCATTTGCCAGAGGAGTTCTGCCAGCGCCATACGCGACCAACCCGCGTGCTCCCAACACAAAAATTGTAGCAATCTTATGCCTTCCTCACAACCACAACATTCTTCTGTTAATCTTTTCATATAAGTACTGAAAACAAATTAAGCGACGTAAGATAACGAGACCCATATACTAAAATATTTTTATACACAATAAAAGCTGACATTCCTAAGAAAATCAAATATAGCCGAAAATGTCTCATAAAACATATCCATATTAAAGACAACAACAATTTATAAGTAGTTAATTTATATTACGTCATAACTACAAAATACTACGAATATTTTTTTCAAAATATTATGTAATCTAGTTTACCCCAACAAAATAAAAATCCCACTAACCCAGTCCTATTATAAAGCACATCGATGGCGGCGGCCGACAGCGCGGGGCGGGGGTGCGCGGGCAGCGGGTCGGCGTAGGGGTTGGGCAGCGGCGGCGCGCCCTCGCTCACGCTGGCGGACTGACATCGCGGGGACACGTCGCAGCAGCGGACCAGCGCGCACACCACCTGTATACAAACATACCGGGATCTAAGTGTTATATCCCGCACGGGGTTATTCAGGGAACCTAGTGTTAAGACAATCGACTCCTCACTTTACGCAATATTTCTAAGACAGTGTGTAATGGAATTCAACACCACGCTTTCTTTTCTTTTACCGCGAGGAAATGAAAACACTTTATACCCCTGAATGGTAATCAGGGTATAAATGGTAATGGTAAGTGCCTGGAACGGTCTATATGAATGAAAATATTTTAAATTTGTTTCGAACCCATACTAATTATGCCACGACGATACCGCAAACCCCTCAATTATTATATATTATACTTAATATATACACATACTGCTGAACTATCTTTTATATTTTGTTAATAAAATGACTAAAGATTAAATGTACCTGATGTATTTTTGCAGATTCTGGATATTGATATTTTCCAACTGAAGATGAATTGTCATCTAAGCACACTGTTAAGACGATGTCAAGAATTTTTAGCTGAAAGAAAATTAAATATTTTTAAACCAGTAGAATATGAGCAAATAACATATTAATCATTCCTGTATGATGAAAAATATAAATTATCATTTTATATGATGGTCAGTTATCACATTAGATATATTAAATTTATTTGTTTTCTTTAATTATATCAAGTTACACCTCAAGATCAATTTTATAGAACAACACGTCACAAAATAATAATATTATAATCCAACTAACCCGTAACAACTGATGTCTCTCCGGCAAGCCCAGCATAGCGTACGCGTGGAACAAGTTGAACAAGAGCGGCATGTGCCTGTGGTCGGCGTGCGCGTGATGCGCCTGGTGCGCGTGCGAGTGGTGCGCGTGCGGCGGCGCGGCCAGTGAGCGCGCGCTGCACAGCACTTGGTCGGAGAGGGAGGTCGGCTCGTCGCGGGAACACCATGTGCCGTAGCCGGATTGTACTGTAAATTGATAATTATACTCTAAATCTAGTTTTATAAGACAATTTAGTTAAGTAAGCTTAAGAAATGAGCATTCAGTAAATGTTAATTTTATTTCAATTCAATTACATAACATTTCATCAAACTACCCCCGGAAGGGTAGGACACCCTCTTTCCAATAAAAAAAGAATCATCGAATTCGGTTTGCCCAGTCAAAAGTTCTGAGGTAAATAACATTAAAAGACAGTCAAATTAATAACCTCCTCCTTTAAAAGTCGGTGAAAATTTAATATTAAGATGCATATCAAAGTTTTAATTTCTTTATTCTGCATCTTTAATATGTGACATAGCAGGTATATAAGTAATGGTATATTCAATCAGCTGACTATACAAGCGATGGTATATTCCATCAATTTTCAGGAGTATATTAATATTTAAAATTTTATTTTGACCGTAACTCTAATGTTGTAAATATCAGCGTTAGGTTTCACTAACAATTTACACTAAGCTATAAAATTGAAAATATTTGAGATATATAATAATGGAAATGAAATCAAAAACTCACCTGGTGGGTCTTGAATAGAAAAATGTGCTAAGAACACTATTATCTTCATAAACACCACTCTTACCTCAGCAGATGGACATGATAAGAGGTAGTCACATAATCTAAAAAAACAAAGATATAATAAGCAATTTTAATTAAAATATAACCATATATTGAAAGTAAATTTTAAAAAATGTTACCTGTGAGGATGTTTAAATAAATCTGTTGCGAACCAAGTTCTTACAGCCTGAGAGCATCTTAAGTGCTGACATAGAATATCATGCCTAAAAAATTTAAGCAAGTTATAATATATATATAGTTGTAGTGTCATTATATATAAGAATAAATTCACAAATATAATTACCAATCGGAAGCTGGGCCGCGAAGTGTTTTTTTCGTATGGAAACCTACTTGGAACAAGAATTTAGATGCCATCTGAACTGCCAGCATTGACATTTCTTCATGTTCAGGACCCTAAAAATATGTACAAATAGTAATATATTTGGGTATGTTATTATGAAATAAAATATTTTAATATGTATATATATTGTAACAAAAGAAATATTTTATATATTGTTTACAATATTGTCTTATTTTACTCACCCATACTGCGCTTTGAGAACCTGGCATAACTTGTAAGCGCATACAACATAGTTTTTTCATAAAATTGAAATGTTCCAAACTAAACTGATCTTGATTGTGTGAGAATGCAATATTGCTACGACGTACTGAATTCCAAATAGGTTTCGGTATACTATTTTCCCTTTTTAAACAAAAATAAATTTAGTGTAATAATTATTTTTGGTATATAAAATTACATATCCCAGAAATAAGTATATTATATAAAAACTTACTTCAAAGTCATACTTTGCATATATTTTTCTAGACCCGATGTTTCAATCATGTCTTTCCTCGTATAAAAAAGCATATATGCATTCCACCATCGCTTCTGACGTTTATAGGTTACTCTCTTTATTGCTGAATCAAATACCTAAAACGTAATAAACTATATATAATATATTTTATAAAATACTTTTAAATCAAATTTTATTTCTTAAATTTGTAATACTATCATGTTTAATAGTTTATTGTCATCACCTCGCCCATATATTCTCCGCCGAAACATTGTGCTTTCATCTCCTCGTCGTCTTGCATTGCACATTCCGATACGTCACCGTCGTCCAGTTTTACCCAACGACTGGTTTCGTTATTATTATCCCTGTGTAAATAATTTATCACAATTTATTAAGTTAAAAATCAATCCATCAAAATCCTTCAAGGAACATGAGTCGTCGGATGAATATGAATAGTCGTAAAAGGGGAATCTATTAACTGAAGATTTGAAGATACAAATAAAAAGATTTTTTTTATATTGTAAATTACATAGGTACTTCACAGACGACCTCTAACTGATAGTTTATATATGAGTCAAGTCATTTCAACAATACCTTAAAAGAACATAAGAATAATAATGTCCCCCAGAAGCCTGTCCAGAGTGCACCACAATGCCGCTGAGCTGGTAATGCGTCTCAGGCGTGGCGTCGGCCCCGCCGTCCCACAGCGAGGCATCGCCCTCCGCTCGTGCCAGACCCCACGCTGTTATAAATATATATATAGGTACATTTACATGCTTGACAAGGATCTCAAAGCATAAATATAAAAAAAGAATTCAAGGAAGAAAGGATATTATACGCAGAATACATCGGTGCCATATAATTTCTTTTTTCAACGTAATTTGCAAACTTAATTACATTTTCGTCTAAAATAATCGTAACAATGGAGTGAGTGAATAAAATGAAATTTACATTATAACAAAATATTTTAGACTATCGGCCCGCCCGCGGCTTTGCCTGCTTGAACTACATGATTATTCATTTAATAAACAGAATTGACTGACGACTATAATGACTTCTAATATGTTTTTTTCTACATTATCGTCATTTCTATAAGGATTTTTGATTGTTTTGAATAAAAAATACGACCAATGTTCATACTTGATATTTATAATAATATACATTGAGCATTGATATGTAAAGCTAATTATTAATTATACTTTAGCGAAGAGGGTAGAAATAAGTGAAAAAAACTATAAAAGAATTGTGTTCATCGGGGGATGCAAGAGCGTCCATCAAAGATCGTACTTAATCTTCAGAGGCGAGGCAAAGTATTCAATAATATACCTATCATTATAAAATAGACCTGAACTGTTACTAACAACTATTCCGAAACCATTATATTCATATCTCTTAAGGTTTAGCTGGGATGTTAAGGTTCCATATGAGGTGCTCCACATCTTCATTTTTATTACATGGACAGAAAATGCTTCTTATGTTGATCAACTTTTACTAAGAGGCGATATTTATATCTCTTAAGTTTAAACAGGCTGTTAAGGTTTCACATCAGGAATCCAGATTTTTAAAATAAAATATAGCCTAGATGTTACCTAGACATAATATACAACTCATAACATATATATCTATGGCTCTATTACTATTCCTAAACCCCCCTCAATTATTATTTTGTAAATATCTTCAATGTCCAGACGTGCCATTTTTACTTTCTTATTATATGTGTATAAAGTAAAGTAAGTACCTGTATACGGTTCCACATCTAGGTCTCGGGGAAATTCAAAGTAGTCGTTGAATTTTATTGCGCAAACTTTTTCAAAGTCATATTCAAATCTTTTTAATTGTATGACTAGTACTGGCGGTAATTTATTTAAACACAGTCGCTTGACTGTTACAACCTAAAACAAAATTTGAATTATTATATTAGTCAAACAATATTGTTGGCGGAATCAATTATTTGGACAATTATTTATTTGATTAATTAATTGTTCTTTTAATTATAAATGTGGTTAACACCTATTTATAAGTATACTAGGCTGGAGCAGTGATGGCGAGTGTCGATATATCGGAAAGGGTACCCTAAAGCCTACACCTGTGTAGTCCTAAGCACTGCTCCGAGCCTCACATCATTTAAGGAGAGAGAGTAATTTAGATAATATAGATTGTAGATAATATTAATTTGAACTACCATCCACTTCTGAACATAACGTAATATATATCACTTCTGATTTCTAACAATATATTATTTATTAACATAACTTATACATTTAATAAATAGAATATAAAATAAATACCTTCTTGCTACATTTATCGCAGTAATATGCATCAGCGCCCTCCAAAAGTTCTCCTCTTACATAGGCTTCTAAGGACTCCTGCAGCCTCGACATATTTCTTATATCTAAAGAAACCACACTAAATGGTTCTTCTTTACAATACCTACAAAATATGATTAACAATTAATTTGTTATGAAAATATTAGTCACTATTATTATTGTTTTAACATCTACCTATGGGGACATCCTTTACATATTTTCTGATCTGAGTATGTTCCACCCATTGTTTTAGCCATAAGTTGTTCCTGACCCAATGATTTTAAGGCTTCGTCTAATGACTCTACTAGTGACATAAAAAATTCTACAGCATCTTGTTGCTCCCGCAAATTTACAGGTTCTCCTTGAAGTCTAAAATAACAAAAAATATGTATAAAATTAGATAAAAAATAATTTTCACTTTACATATCGTTATGATGGAGGATAACTTACTTAAAATGAGCCCAAAGTCCCCTAGGAATGTAATATTGGAGTTTGCTATAGTGCAAATGTGTGAATATAGCCTGAACTTGCTTAAGTATTGTGATATTGTAATCTGCATTGCCCTAAAAAAATACTCAAAATATATATCACATACATTTTCATGATAATATTGTTTAGTTACGAAATTATATTTAATCAATCACCTCCACATTGTTTTCTAAAATATTGTGGTGATGTGCTTCACCTGAGAAGTCTTCATTTGGATCAGTGACTGCCCCTATAAATTGTAATGTAAATCTATGTTCATATGTAGATTATAGTAGCATACATTTTATATTGTAAAATTAAAATTTGTGTGGGATTAGTATAGCTTATGCAATATATTTTATTAAAGCAAACACTATATGTTATGTCCTACTACCATATAGATTAGTTGCTGATAAGATTATTAATACCAATTAAGCAGGCAGATTTTAGATGCTGAAATATTCGATTTTACATTACACTTACATATTTTGTATCAAGTAGGAAATGTATAGTGCATTAACAACAATTAATTTAGTGAGTTATATATTTTTCAAAGTCTAATATTTAACTTTCCTTGTTTTTTTTGTTATCTAGGGATTGGATTTTGTATAATTGATATGGTAGAAATATATTGCCTAGTTTAGTTAGTATGCTCACCCTGCACAGCCAGAAGCGCGTCGCGCACAGCCCTAACACAGTAGAGCTGCTGCAGGACGGAGTTCATATAACAGGTGGCGCCTGCATTCTTGAGCCCCACCAGCCCCGCTGCCGGCCGCGGACCCACGCACGGCATGTACTCCCATTCCGATAGACCCAATGTCTTGTCTGTATAATATTTACAGTTTATTATTTCAAACATTTTTAATAAAAATTAATCACTCCATTCTTTTTATTCTCTCAACATAAGTGTTTCAAATAGATCAATCAAAAAAGAATCAATGTATATCAACATAAAACCTACCATCAGATTGGCAAAGTGAGGCAATGTCTGCCACTAATCGCGATGATTGTAGGTCTATCCCCAATCAGGGGAATATATGAAACGTACCACTATAAAACATCTGATCAAGTAAGTTAGCGAGCGCCGCCATGTTGGGCACGCAGGCGTGCACCAACGCCAACAGCAGGTCGGTGGCGGCGGCGACGGCGCCAGGCGTGCGGCACAGCGGCGTTGTGCCCTCATCCGCCGGCTCGCCCTCATCGCCCTCGCCGCCCATGCGGCACCACGCCCACGAATATGGCCATAGGAACTCTGTTGTCACTTCCTAAATAAATGTACATTGATTAATACCTTAAGCTAAGAGTACGTCATATAATATATAATAAAAATCTTATCTAATCTAATCTATTAACATTAAAATCATATGCTAACCCGTATAAGTCCAGAATCTTTATGATCAGGATGTGCACCATACTGAAACTTGACTTGAGCTGGCACATGCGTGAATAGTTCCTTTGTTAGATTCAGATGACCTTCTAATAATGTGTCATCTAGACTTGCTGGGTTTGCTCGTACGCCGCGCAGCCATTCCACCTGTAGAAAATATTAAAATTTATTTATATTTGGACTTTGTTAAATACATTAAAAAAATCCGGTCTCATGAAACATTCTATTTTAGTTAAGTTAAAATCGAAAACAAAATATTATAATAAAACAAATTATGACAAAATATTGTGGGGTCAGATACAGTACAGCGTCGATTATCCAAACGTCAATCAACTATACAATCGCTTATCCAAACTTCTACTTCCGTTTAAATATAAAATCTGGATTGATTATGCGTAAACGTAAGCTTGTTTTATTTTTTGTTTAGACCTACAGACAAAAAAGATTTTATGGAGCATCATTTATATAATTATATATGTAGGGATGATTTAACATAATACATACTGTAAGTAACTGCGATTTTAGTCTTCTTGTGAATAAATGTTTGGCTGAATCAGTTAGATTATCCCACCAACCCGATTTTCCGAATACTCATGTCCTCCAGTTAGTTTGGATAATCGATGCTCTACTGTAGCTTGATATCATAAATCAAATAAAACCTCAATAGCCAAATCCTCCAAGGTGCCCGACGTGGGCCCCGCTAGTGAAACGAGACGACACAGGAGCTGCAGGAACTGTTGTGCATTGCGCGCATGTGCTGTGAGACGTGGGTTGGCGGCCGCTCCTCCAGCGCCGCCCAACGCGGCTAGTGCCCCCCGCGCTCCCCCGCCACCACCCCAGGCACACATTGCTAATAGCTGCTCGGCACAAGATACTCGAATCTAGAGAAATAATATAAAGCATTTCTTAAAAATCTGTGTTATATTAACTTTTTAAAACATAATAACAGAGTAGCCAGAGATAATTTTGCAGGGAATAGAATGTTTTTCATTAGAGTGAGAATTGAACCCACAACCGTCACGTTTATAGTCCAACAATGTCCTACTATTCAACATTTAAACAAATCATTCGATTTATGAAACATTTCACCATTCATCACAATCAAACAGTATAGAATGAGTATAAAATTAGTTAATAATCTGAATTTTGTAAGTAAATAAGTTTATTCTCTACAGCTTACTCACTTGAGGATTAGGACAGTCAATCATTAAGTACAGCGCCATATCTTGCCACCATGATTCATGCAGAAGAGATTCAAGATGGCCTCCACCCAATGCAATGCATATAGTTACTACTTCCATACATTCTCGCACCACTGGAAGAATTTATTGCAGTCTATAAAAAATTGTGTACAACAATAGTATAAGTAATTCTTATTTATATTAAACAAAAAGATCGATTTTTTCATTATATTTTCTAGCTTTATTATAAACTAGCGCGTGCTTGAACGACATGATTATTTATTTAATACACAGAATTGACTGACAACTTCTAATATAGTTTTTTTTACATTATCGTAATTTCTATAAGGATTTTTGATTGTTTTAAATTAAAAAATACGACCAATGTTCATACTTGACATTTATAATAATATACATTGAGCATTGATAAGTAAAGCTAATTATTTATTATACTGTTAGCGAACTTGTGTAAAAGAGAGTAGAAATAAGTGAAAAAAACTATAAAAGAATTGAGTTCATCGGGGAATGCAAGAGTGTCCATCAAAGATAGTACTTATTCTCGATCGTCTTCAATGATATACATATCATTATAAAGTAGACCTGAACTGTTACCGCCTTCACCGCATGGAGGTACTCCTAGATTATGTTATTTTAAATTATTGGTCAGTGGTCAGAATAATAAACTCATTTCATTTAACACTGACCATTCAGAACAATTATTCCGAAGCCATTATACTCATATCTCTTAAGGTTTAGCTGGGATGTAGGGTTTTGATTTGTTTATTTTTTATCTAACAGCTTCGTAAATAGGGTATAAGGTTCTTATAAGAGACACTTATAAAAGAAAAGAAAAATGTAAGCTTTAAAAAGAACAAGTAATTAGAAATGTTATTTATAAATATTATAGAACAATAAACAGTAAAATATTTAATATCAATAATTAAGCATGTTATAAAAAATACGAAAAAAAATATCAAAATCAATGAAAACTTACATATAACATCGTCCGAATGCACAAGTCCGTTGTGGTCGGATGGTTGCGCTACGGAATAAGCAAGTGCGTACAACGCACGCACGGTGGCCGCGGTGGGCACGCGCCACCACACCAGCGACGACACTGAGTCCCCGTCCTCAGTGCTAGTTACCACCTATCGAGTTTATAGTTCATAATTCACTTAAATTTGGAAAGGACTACTTATAGTGGAAGACAGAGATATATATCTGTTATAGGGCAGCGAAACGTGGGTATTACAGAAAACGAATGAAAGAAAGATGAATGCTGTGGAGATGCGATCTCTTCGTAGGATATGCGGAGTCAGCCTAGCTGATCGAAACTGTAATGAAGAGATACACAGAATGGCAGGTACTAGCAAGGATGTCACGGTGAGAATGAAGAACGGGCTCAGCTGGTTTGGGCACGTCGAACGAATGAGTGATGAAAGAATGGCAAAAAAGATTTATGACGGAAAAGTGAGAGCTAAGCGAGGTAGGGGGAGACCTCGGTTGACCTTCGAAAACACAGTATCAAAGATACTGGAGGAAGGTCACGTAAAACGCATGAGGACCCCCCGAAGGGCATGTATGAAGAGGTTGATGACAGTAGACGAGGCGAAAGTATGGTCTATGGTTGATGCCACTTAAATNATCTCTTCGTAGGATATGCGGAGTCAGCCTAGCTGATCGAAACTGTAATGAAGAGATACACAGAATGGCAGGTACTAGCAAGGATGTCACGGTGAGAATGAAGAACGGGCTCAGCTGGTTTGGGCACGTCGAACGAATGAGTGATGAAAGAATGGCAAAAAAGATTTATGACGGAAAAGTGAGAGCTAAGCGAGGTAGGGGGAGACCTCGGTTGACCTTCGAAAACACAGTATCAAAGATACTGGAGGAAGGTCACGTAAAACGCATGAGGACCCCCCGAAGGGCATGTATGAAGAGGTTGATGACAGTAGACGAGGCGAAAGTATGGTCTATGGTTGATGCCACTTAAAACAATATTTGGAGGGTTCGATTACCAAACGAGGAATTAAAATATTTAATATTTTCATTTCCTCGCTCTGGTAATGAGGCGCAGAGCGGCGTTGAGTTTCACTATTCAACATGCAATGACTTCAGAATTTGACGGAATATGGAGAATGAAAATGTCTTATTGGGTATGAAGTATCTTAACACTAGGTTCCCAGGCTCCCCTCTGCCTACCCTGCTACGTGCGGAATACAGTGTGAAGCTAAAAAAATACTTATGTATTTTTTCACAAACATTAGTGAATTGTATTTATAAATTGAGACTAACATTTATTAGGGTTTGATGTAATTTATAATATCAAAATGCTATTGAAACACAATTAGCGTCGCATAATCACCTGTTCACCTAAACTGTTAGCCAATTTTTCAGATACAGCCTTTACAATTAGTTCACAGTTGTGATTTGGAACCGTTTGAAGCGCTTCTCGTAATATTGTTACATCCATTCTGTAAAAGTAAAATAAAAATATATACACATTTCCTATTGTATTATACTTAAAATATTAGTTTATAATATATCTTAGCTAACTTAAATATTTAATAAAACAGAATTTACCTTAAATCTTTATCTACTGTCGTGTCGGAACCGTCAGGTGCAAGAATTTCGAATAAGTGTCCTAAAGTATATAACGCCAATTTAGCCAGTCGAACTAACGCCAAGTAACCAACCCTGAAATAAAAAAAAAATATATCACCTTATATAATCTATCTTAAATAGAATGCTAACATGTAAACAAAACTACCTTCTAGTATGAGGTGCTGCATCTTTTAAAAAATCACAATCTGATAAACACTGCACTAGAAGTGGTGCTTTTTTGACGCAAGCTAGCTGAAAATTTCTGTTACGTTCCAGCCTCGTGTCTGATGAAGGCATTACCATACTATAGAGAACCTGTACAATCACCAAAAATATAAATTAAGAAACAAACCATCATTAGATAATGCTAATTTATATAATATACATAGTTGATTGAAACAAACCTCTATACTATATGCAACAGTAGGTGGAGCTGGACCATACAGCATATCTCTTAATTTCGTATCGTCCCGGCTGAGAAGAGCTTCAGTTAATTTCTCCACCTAACAACATATTAAGGTTAAACGAACACTAAGAAACACATTAAGCTCTAAAACGTATTCAAATGAAAAACTATTATAACTTACTGTTTGCTTGTGACTCGGACATATCTGCGACAATAAATGCGCTGCTTCTGTCAGCTGTGGGTGTTCCTTTGTAATGCCAACATGTTCTAATTCTAAAATAAAAGGTATATACCATGATCCCTGGGCGAATAGCTGAAAAATAAAATAAATAGATATCGCTATATATTATTATTACCTCTTCTAGCAATTGTTCATATATATGTATAAGCAATTGCTAAATACATATTTCTAATCCCAACTTTGATACTGTGATTAGAAGTGTTCCTGGGAAGCATCTTAGGGAAGGGCCTTCACCTACACTGTCACTATGTCATTCTCAATGTAGGGAATGGTTTGGCGACATTTCCGAAATTAAGAGAACTAATAGTGTTATATTCGGCGAGAACGCATGGTGATAGTAATTACTTACCACTCCCGGTAGAGCATGTTCGAGTGTGGGAGGTAAAGGCGGCGATGACGTACTTGAGTCACTACTTGATTCATTTGAAGATCCACACCCACCACTTCCACAAATTTGGCCATCATAAACCTAGATAAGATAGTTATTTTTGCTCAATTAACTACTGTACATCTTATATCTTACATAATCTATACAATTATTAAGGTGCAGTGTGACCGTTAACATAATGGTTATAGGTTTGATCCCCACTTAGTGGAATGACTATATGTTAGTTATATTCTCATTCCCCTGTTCTGGTAAGAAGGTAAATTCTGCTATATAACAGAAAATCTATTTTTGGTTGCCTTGCTATGTGATATAAAGTAAAGTAGGAATAAAATAAACATAAATGACACCTACCTTAGCAACAATTACAGTTTTGTCTCTAAGAGGTATTTGAGAGAGTATTTTACGGTCGTGACTTGTGTCCAACAGCTCTCCATTAACATACAATTCTATTTTGTTTATATACATTTCTAATTTAATATTGCTATCTGATGCACATTTTAACCTAAAATAAAAATTTGCATGCAAATATAAAACATGTTGTAAGAAGTGAATGGAAATTTTAGGACATAATAAAAATAAATATTATACCTTCTCTGAATTGCAGAACGTAAAGAATGTAATGTTTCATTTGAATGAGAAAACAATTCTACATCGTCAATTTGCTTTTGACCCGTTTGAAAGTTAAACCTTACTATTATAGTGCATTGTCTGCCTCTACCGGATCTATAAATAGGTAGAATTTGTCGTTCTGCAGTAAACCTTCTATCACATTCATTAATATACTCTTGTATGGCACGAATTACTCTACACATTCTTGTACAACACTCTGCAACATCTAAAATATAAATAATAATAAATATTAATCTGTGATTTTGCAAAAAAATTGACGTCCTTGTGGCGCAGCGGCACAGTGTCTTGACTGTAGACGCGACGGTTATGGGTTCAGTTCCGGTTCGAGGGGATGTATTATTGTCATTTACTGTACTAGTAACAGTACACAGCATAGCATTGGGTTCCGCCAGTAAACCGGCAATATATCGAAGAATTGGTAAAATTAAAAGAAGAGTGTCTTAACATTAGGTTCAATCTTCCTACCTGCTAAATGCGGGATATAACGTAATAAAACTGACATCGCAAATAATTAATTTACCAGCAAGGTCCATCTCCTTCTGCAACCGCTGCGTGCGCGCGCAGCACTGCGTGAGAAAGGCCTCGTGATGGAGCGCGGGTGACAGCGCGGGGCCAGTGCACGTGCTCACCTCCCGCAGGAGCTCCGTCGCACGCGCTGAGATTTCATCCTCACATTCTGTTATCACCTATAGACCATGTACAAAAACATTCAGTTAAAACATTTTTTTTTCCTTCCAGGAAGGCCATAGTTAACTAATGTTAAAACAGTCCGATCCCCGATTTATGCTTAATTTTCGTGTTAAACTACGTATTACGATACAGGTGTTACGTAGTTTTAACCAGAACGAGGTTATGAAAATATTTTTTTCCCCCAAGTAAGAATCTAATCCACAACGGTAGAATACACGACGGCGAATAAGATTTGTGGCTTTTTCTTATTTCCCATATATATCGTAAAATAATAAGCTTACCCTCCATAAATAATCTAAGCCTATGAGATCAGCGTCATTTAATAAAAAACTACGGCGTTTAACTTTAAGTTTGCCTTCTTTGGAATTCACAGCTTTAAAAAATCTGAAACAAACAAGTCATTTAATTTCTTTAATTTAATTATTTAAAATGAATATACTATTATGATTGGACAGCAATCATTACCTTTCGAAACATTTAATACCGGAATGAGTTAGTAAATTAGGGGGCAGTGTCATAATGTTCCGTCGAAAAAAATGCAGGTTAATATTAGGATCCAGGTCAGGTTCTTCACCCATTAGTTTACTGAACCATCGAAAACACGCTTCACGATCTCCGAGGTGCGCCGGTCTTTCAGCTAGACATACCCAAATTTGTTTCGCCTAGAAACACACATACATGTATATAAATGATAAAAATAAAAATTACTTAATTTTTAAAAATAAACAATAATAAAATAAGATAAATTTTTACTTGTTCAGCACACAGCCACAATTGTCCATCTTTAAGTAAAAAACGAAGAAAACTGAGTCTTTCGTGAACTTGTGCAGAGTGAGGATATCTTCCATCTGGTAACCAGTTTTCCCAATCTATTTCTCCTTCCACTGAAAAATCAAAAACACACTAAATAATGTAGAACTTACTACTATGTTTAATATCAAAAAACGACTTTCATATATTATGCAGTAAAACTTAGAAAACCCCTCATATCATTTGTGGGATCTTAGTACTTAGTTTTTTGTTTGTTCCAAAGGACATTAATACTAATTGCAATTTGATATGTCCTCTCATTCTTAAAGAAAAAAGTTTTTGACAGTCAGACAGACATAGTCTTAAAACAAAATGAACTTAATAACCATTGCTTTTTTCTTTTGAGATACCAAACCCTAAATATCATAACTCCAACAAAAATCTCACCGGCCAACTTATTCCTAACCGCGTCCATATACTGCGTGAGCGAGTCAGTGACGAGTATGACGAGCGAGTGTTGCGTCTGCAGGCGGTCTATGAGCTCCTGGCGCGTGACGTGCGGCCGCACTCCCGACCCGCCGCCCGCCTCGTACAGGCAGCATATCTCGCGCATCATCTTCAACGCTGGTAGCACCCATTTGTCGTTGTTCTTCAGTTCTTCTACGCATCTGGAATGAAATGTAATAACTATTTTTGAAAAATGTCCTCGTGTATATTTTTGAAAAATATGGCTTAATACAAAAATTTTATTTAGTAGATTTTATGACATAAACTTTGCAATTTAAAATTTCGCGTGATAGTCTCGAAGACCATATGACAAATACTTTATTAGATAACGTAATTTTTTTTGACGTAGCTGGATTAGTACCTATGTCTTTTGGACTCTGTCCCATGGCTCTGACTACAAAGCCCGTATAGCTTTACATAAGTAAAGTAAGGTTTAAATCCTGATATGTTAAAATTGTATATTTAAAAAAAAATCTAAGTGTTGAATAATACTTTAAAAACGTAAAAAGACCAGATGACTAGTTGGACCATATAACGTTTGATAATAACACTAAATGTATTGGGTAATGAGCATAATATTTTACGCTTTGGTGTAGGTAGAAGTTCTCAAATATGTCTTGTAAACAAAATAAAAAAATAAAATTAATGATTTAATAAGAACAATAATATATAATTTGTATTAGTACTTACTTGTCCAACCATAATGTTTTTTGAGCATCACGATCCTGACTACAACTATAGTCGAGTATTTTTATAAGGTTTGCTAATGCTACATCCATGATTTCTGTACAAACTTCATCTGAGTGCGCCAAATTCCAAAATAGTACTAAGACCTAAAAATAAAAATTTGTTTCTTTTATGTATTTTAGTATTTTTTTAAATATATTAATTATGCACAAATGTACTAGCAAGTGGTGTTCCCGAATCACATAAAATATAGAGCGAATTGTAAAGAAATAATTATTTGTTTTCGCTTTTTGCCAATTTATTGATGAAATTATTAGATAACATAGCCAGGATTAAAAAAATAAAAAACGCCAAAAAGAACATAAATTAGATGCAAATACTCATATTTGAAATAATATTATTTATACCTTATTAGCCATTACGCCGTCCTTATCGTCCTCAGCAAGTCTACGTATTACTTCCAACAATTTGTCACTTTGTTTCTTACTAGATGTTGCCCAACTTGCCTACAAAATAAATTAACGTACAAAATAATAATTTTATATAAATAAGTATCTATTACATATTGAATTTATATAAAATACCTTAAAACAATCAAATAAATGATCAAGCTGATCGGGTGTGAAGTCCCAAGCCAACTTGGCCAAGAGATCGTGAAGGTTTTTCACTATAGCTTCGTGTTTCCCATGTTGCGCTCTCCATATCGCGTCCAAGTCATCCCTTGTCAGTGAATTTTCTTTGATCATAAATCTGAGCATCTTTTCTAATCTATCCACATATTGGGGCTGATGTAGTGAGTCTCGTAACACTATATCTACTACTTTATTTTCACGAATCCAATTCTGCAATAAAGCATTATTTTAATTAAGCTTACAATATAACATGATATTAATTATTATATATATTAATTATTATAAGATACCAGTCGTGGCGCAGTGGCACATGTGTGTGATTGTTAACGCCACAGATTGTGGGTTGGGTCACCACTCGAGAAATATTAATTTAATTTTTATTTTCATTTTTTCGTTCCGGTGTCGAGGCTAATCGCGACGTTGAGTTCTACCACTCAACACGCAATGCCTCCAAAATTCGGCGGAAAATGGAGAATAGTCTTAACGCTAGGTTCCCTCTCTCTACCCTGCTGTGTGCGGGATACAGCGTGAAGCTGATTATCGATTGTTGGGAAATGTTTGACTGTGCAAGCGATGATGGTTGGGTTCGAATTCTAATGATTCTTAAATGAATCTTCCCTGGTCTGGAGGAGACAAAACACGGACTCACTTCCCCCATTCAATGTGCAATGTCTCTAATATGGGTACAAAGTGGAGAATGGCCTGTTTCAATAACTAAATTACCTTGTACACGTGGGAAATAGTAAAAGTAAACAAGTAAAACCTTGCAAAACAATGTCAGAAAAAAAATAGTTATAATTAATTACTTACCGTTATGACGACAGGAGTGAGCCACTCTGGTTTGGGTTGCTGTGATATTGTACTGATTAGCTGATTAATTTCATTTAAAGCAGACATTTTTCCATTAAAAGATGACATTTGTAGTAGACGTAAAATCATCTTCAATCGAAACATTTCTAATGCTGTAAAATTGTTTTATATAATTAAAAACATAAAACTAAAGATTGCGAGACTCAAACAAAACAAAACTATTGCTCCGTGACAATAGTTTCTATTACATTCCAATGCACTTTTTTTTAACTTGACGTAAAATTTGTATTGTTAAAAATTTATATAATATCTCTGTCTTGTGTGCGAACATTGTAGCCGTCTACGGGCACATCGCGTTATGAATGTATAGTAATGTAGCAATTACCAAGTAAGCACAATGAAAAAAATATAATCAAAATAAACAAAGTTTTAGAGAAGACAATGTTTGTAATA
The DNA here is from genome assembly GCA_036379175.1 of Heliconius cydno galanthus. NCBI lineage: Eukaryota > Metazoa > Arthropoda > Insecta > Lepidoptera > Nymphalidae > Heliconius > Heliconius cydno. The sequence goes on from JAKRZM010000263.1 coordinate 1,289,595, forward strand.
TTTATTTAACATATGATGAAAATTGTCTTTCCGTCAAATTGATGTGTCCGAATGTCTTAATTATAATAATTGCTTACTAAAAATAATAAATCTTAGAAATAGTAGTAATAGTAACATGTGAAAGAAATTTTAGACAGAAATATTCAATTTGTAAAGTTTATTACATTTTTAGAAACTAGTGACAAAACAAAAACTAGTCATTACTAGTGGTACTTTGTTATATACACTCGTTACAATAATCAATATCTTGTATATAAAAGACAAATAATAATTATTATAATCAGCTTCACACTGTATCCCGCACACAGCAGGGTAGGCAGAGGGAACCTAGTGTTAAGACACTCCATGCCCCACTTTCCGCCGATTCTGGAGACATTGCATGTTGAGTGGCGGATCTCAACGCCGCGCTTTGCCTCGACATTAGAGCGAAGAAATGGAAATATAAATTTAAATAAGTATTTCATCTCCTCGAGTGGGGCTTGAACCCACAACCAGTAGATTTTACAGTCACACTTTGTGCCTCTGAGCCACAACTGGCCTCTATGGACATTTACTATCTTCATTCATTTCAGATTCATTATGTGACATTTGTTATAAAACTTTTACATTTACAAATATGAAATAAATGACTAAGAACATGCATAAGAAGCTGATGTGGCGATACTTGTGCAACGATGAATTTAGGTGAACAACAGACGATGTAACAGCTTAGGGGTGGAAACATCACTACGCCCCTTAGCAGCTACAGGGTCAGCTGCCCACCTTGCTTCAAACTATCCCCCCCCCCAATCATATTTTTATTATTAATTTAATAATTGATTATGACAACAATACAATTATAAATATTAATAAGCTTAACTCTTTGGGCTGAAATAAATGTATGGTGATCAACACTGACAAATTAAAATTAATATAACATTGTATAACACAAAAGAACCAGAAACATTACAAATATTTATTGCAAAATTATCTCTAATGCCAATGGTAGTGCATTATTTAACCAAATGTATATTATAACATTTAGAATACCTCCAAGTGATATAATGGTAGTATAGTGGAAAAAATGTGTACCATATTCTTATAAAGTCATTAAGTATATACTTTATTGATCACATACAAACAGCAAATTTTATACATAACAAATATTGACAATAACACAACAATATTCAATTCAAAAATACATATGTTATGCATATTAAATTATCACCACTCTGTAAATATTAAATATTAAAAAAGTTTAAACACTTACATTTGAGTAAGCTGTGGTGTTGAGGGGTTTTCACTGAAACACATTTACAGGCTCTAATCAAACATGACACTATGTCTGTTTTATTTTCACTGCCCCTTGCTTCCCGTTTCAATTCATCATCTGTTAAGCTGTCCAATAGTGTGGGTATATATTCCTTTAAGATAATAAATTTTAAATTTCAAATATGATGCAGATATATTAGTTTAATAATACTATTTTTTTTAAATAACACAGTTACACACCAGTATAGGTAGAAGATAAACTGTGACAGTGTGTGGTGTGAGAAGATCATGACATAAGCCCAAGGGACGCAAAAGCTGCCAAACAGCAGCTACACGTGTTTCACCATTTATTGATTGTTCTAATGATGATGGTTGTTCACTTCTTGTCAATGAGCTCTACAATAAAAACAAAATTTGATATTGAACATGTGATTGTAAAAATTGCACAAGGCTAGGGATTTATTGCAACAACCTCAACATTTTCTGTTATAGATGGCATATTTTCAGTAGAATTTGATTTACATTCCTCATTTTCCTTTTCTGTAATTTCATTTAAAACTTTCTCTTCACTAATGATAGATGATGTTAGCTCAGATTTTTTGAAACCCATTATTGTTTCAAATCTTTCCCTTAATTTTATAAAACCTTCTGCTTGACCGAACCTACAAATGACAATTATCAATTATATTATAGGTTCATAATAAGATAACTTCTGTACAAACAAGAAAGGTAAATTACAAATTAATTAGATGAACCAGCCATCCTCTAGGTGTGCGATGATCTTGTGATCTGGCAAACACTTCACATTCCTGAGTTGTCCCTGGTCCTGCTGTTGCAGTTATATTTGCTACTGATAAGCCTTCACTTGTTCTTGATGCATTAAATGTGTGAAATCTGTGATTATAAACAAGGTAAACTTTATTAAGACAATATTCAGATATAAAAAAAATGCAACATGCAATGTGATGAAAAAAATCTTACTTATTATTTGGATTGAAAGCCATGTATAAAAGATGTAAAAATCTAGGGTCATCTAATTTCATGGCACATAACTTCACCAATTTCTCACAGTTTGACCGTACACATTGCTGTATGTTATTTTTCCATGATGATACAGCATCATCAGTTAGTATTTTTGTAAATGATACTGTCAGGGCATCATTGTAAAATCGTTGACAATATGGATTATTAATATCTTCACCTATATATTGAAAAAAGTTATGATGTCATTACAACAAGGTCAAATTTATATATACGAAAATTATATTCAAAATAATAAACCTTTTGCTGCCAATTCTGTTGAGGCAATCAAAAGAGCTTCAAGTTCTTGTTCTGGCAAAACAGGTACCACCCACCTGGGATGGGATATTTTCTCTTCTAAAGCTTTTAACTTTGCCTCGGGGAATGTCATCTTTAAAAATATCACATACATATTATTTATTAAACAAGAGTATTATTTATTTATAGAAATATTATTATAGCAAGAGTAAAGTAAACAAGACAAGCAATTTATGTATCAAAAATTAAGCACTGATTAAACAAAAATAGTAAACTCACCTCCCCGGGCATTTGATCTTGTTCCTTCATTGATATTGTCATTATTACAACATATCCCTAATCATTTCACCTTTCCTTGAAGGGAAAATTACATTCAAAATTATATTCTTAAAGTATTTATGAAATTCGTAATATTAATGTAAGTACTTTTGTGTGGACATCAATTTTCAATATGAAATAAAGCACATCAATTTTCTATAAGAAAATAGCAAATTAGGGCTCCCATAAGTACTAGAAAATAAAATTTACACCAATTTCATTTTTATTTTCGCAGTGAAGAATACATATAATCAATATATTCACATCGTCATTACACACGTTGAGATATAAAAGGAGATAATTAAAATAGTATCGTTAGTCAAGATATTTCCAAAGAGTAAACATGTTTTGAATATTAACCCGAGAAATTGTTAAAAAATCACTTTAAATAATATTTCTGATCAGCCGGCGCGACAAAATGGCGTCATTGTCCTAAACAAGGTAGTCAATAAGAATACTACAAGAAATTTACATAAGATCTATAAACGATTATTTATTAATAAATTGATAAGTTAAGTATGTATAACGTTACCTTACTGATATACACAATTACAGTAAAATTTTAAAATCACAAATATGTCCTACACTTTGACGTAATAACGAAAATAGATGAAATATTTGTAAGGTATGTTATGGTACATGTATCGTATTTCGTTGCAAACAATTTTATGAAAACTCATAAAACATTTATAATAACTAATAAGAAAATTCTTCATAATATTTAAAAATATATAAGTAATTTAATGGTTCTTTAACGTTTTTGAGTAACATAAGACAATTTAAAGTCCCCCATACACTATACTGCAATGTACGGCTACAATTTGTATTTTCGTCTTAATATTATTAGGACAGTAGTTAAATACGTTTTTATAATTGATATTAATTCTTTGTAAGGAAAAACTTAAATTTTATTAGTAATAAGCGATGTACAAAATATATAATCCGATAAGAAGTTTAAGTATCGTATCTACAAACGCAAAAATTATATTACAATAATAATTCGTGTATTGTACTTAAAGAAGAATTTATAATTTACAGCCAATTATTGCTTTAAATCTGCTTAATCATTCTTGTGGCAACTTAATTTAATATATTTACAGTATCGATATTTAAAAATCGAGTTACAGTTTTTGTCATAGTAATCATCACTATCGTATTCGTAAACAGAAATCGACACGCGAGAATCCAGTCTTTAACATGAATCAATGTGTTCTGTGGTCTAGTATATGCTCCTTTACTTCCTTTCCTTGTAGTATGTTCCTCGATTTATGTTGTAATTAATACCTGTAAAATGTTATATGAATTATATTATTAATAATTCTAGAATATAAAACATTTGTATAATATAAAGTTCAAAAAACAATTGTAAATCATAAATAATGAACCCTAAGAGTCATGAGGCGAGAAGTCGTGATGATAAACCATTCCATGGATTAAAAATATCAAATTCAGATGTTTTACATAGCTTGGACATGCGAAGTACATGCCCAAGCTGCACCAAGTCTAGAATGTACTTTTGTTATACCTGTTTCGTCCCTGTTATTCCATTAGAAGGTCGAATTCCTTTGTGTAGGGTAAGACAAATTTAAACTTTGTTTATATTTTTTTATTTATATAAAAACTAAATTTTACCGTATTTTCAGCTGCCTATTAAAGTCGATATTATTAAACATAAACGAGAAATAGATGGTAAAAGTACAGCTGCCCATGCAGCTGTTTTAGCACCCAATGAAGTAAATATTTATACTTATCCTGAAATACCCGACTATGATTTAAATGGAAAAACAGTTTTATTGTACCCAGGAACTGAAGCATGTACTGTAAAAGAATTATTTACAGGTAAAATTAGCTGTAAAACTTACTCTGAGAATGTGCTAGCCGAATTGCCTCCAGGATACAATGTTGGCACATTGATGACTAAAGTTTTTGATTCTGAGCTAGATACTAATGAAATATTTCATGTTGCCCAATTACCTATAGAAAGATTAATTTTAATTGATAGTACATGGAATCAAAGTAGAGGAATCTTTGCAGATGTAAGATTACAAAGATTGCCAAAAGTTGTGTTACAAAATAGAATATCTCAATTTTGGCGACATCAAAAAGGAAGTCCTCGTTGGTACCTTTCAACAGTAGAAGCATTGCATCAGTTTCTAATAGAGTTACATGCTAGTGCGTGGGGTCTAAGCCCACATTACCAGAATGAACTTACAAAACATTACCCAAGACATAGTCAAGGACATGATTGTTGCAAGCCATATGAGGGAGAATATGACAACCTTTTATTCTTTTTTAAATTTATGTATGAAAAGTTACACACTCTTTATAAACATGAGGATATGCTAGCATACAAAAGGCCAATGAAACTTTGAGGGACATCTAACTTATGTAAATAAGCAAGATAGTAAAAAGCAACAAATGTAAATAAATCTATATTTATCCTAAAGCAATAATTTGCTGAAATTATTTTCATATTTTCTAGAAATGAAGGTTTTAAGGTTGTCTACATTTTCATGTTATAAAAGAAATAAATTGACATTGTTTATGACACTAATAGTGTTGTATTATGATTGTTTAATAATCATACCTCATATACTTAAGTTATATAAAAATTATGAAATATTGATATACATTTTCAGTTTTGTTTCAGTATCTTTGCTATTATCTTCAAATATAATTAATTCACTTATAAATCATATTTATCTTAGAAAAAATATATGTAACAATCAAAAGAGCATAACTTCAATTAGTTACAAAATATTTATAATTGCATTGTTTTGTCTTATATGCAACATCGAAAATAATAATGAAAGTTTTATATGTGGCTACTTCATTTTAATTGAAAAGTAAAATATATTATCAGTTCTCATAATTTATAGATTATTATAGCTTATCTTATAGTTTACGCAAATCTAACACAAAAACACTTCCATCACTGGCACTTGCTCCAACCTTAGTACCACGTGAATTCCAGCAAACTTCAAAAATACCACCTGTTCCCTTATATGAGTGGACTAAACCTCCAGTTTGAGTGGACCATATATGTACACATTTATCAAAAGAGCCACTAGCTAAAAATTTGCCGTCTGGGGAAAATGCGACACTGTAGACAGGTTCTGTATGTTTTGTAAGTGTATGTATACATACTCCTCTTTCTACATCCCATAATCGTACAGTTGAATCAAAAGATGCACTAGCCAGAATCAAGTTCATATTAGGGTTTTGTGTGCCTGGTCCAGTAGGAGACCATTTTATGGTATATATTTCCTTAGAATGAGCTTTTAAATCATGAACACAAGTGTCTTGTTTCATTGACCATATTTTAAGGGTCATGTCATCAGAACAAGAAGCAAGTAATTGTCCTTGAGGATCCCACTTAATTGCATTCACCTCATTCTATAAAAATAAAAATAAGTTAAATTTACAATATTTTAATAAATATTACTTACTGCTACTTTTATTAGTTTTACTTACTGTGTGACCTTGGAAACTTTTTATTGGTTTGTCAACATGTAGTTTGCAGACATGAATACATTGATCAGTAGAGCAAGATGCAAATGAATTATTAGTTTGCCAATCAACATCAAGTGCTGGTGCAGCATGAAAGGAGAATTGTTGTGTACATTGTCCTGATGCAGCATCCCATATTATTGTGGTTTTATCAACCTGAAAAAATATTTAACACATACAAATATATTAAATATACTTAATATTAATATATGATAATTATATATCAAAAGGTTATATTTAAAAACAATTATAATTAACATACCCCTGCACTCAAAATATAATTTCCTCTTTTGTTCCATTTTAGTGCAAAAATTGGTCCCTTATGTTGACCTAATGTGGATGCTAAAGTACCATCTGTTGTCCAAATACGAGCATATCCATCATATGATCCAGTTGCTAATAGATTGCCATCACACTGCAAAAGAACTCAATATTTTGATTATGATGATCTTACAATGTACACAATAATAATTATAAATTATGTAGCTTACATTCCAATCCAATGAAGTAACATCCTTATTACTGGGCACTTCAGCTCCACCTTTCTGGATACAGTGTCTTAATACAAGTTGGTTAGGAGTAGTAGCAGGGTTGTCAGACATATCCCATATTCTAAAAATGTTAATTAGTATTAATTATAGTCCATAATTATAAAAAGATATTGTTTAACATAATATAGTACCTAGCTGTACTGTCTCCAGAACCACTGGCCAAAAGATCTGTGCTAGGATTCCAAGCACATATAAAAACTTCAGACTCATGCCCTCTTAAAACAGTTGCTTTACTAGCAGGAATTTCAATTGACTGATCCACATCCATATTTTCTGGGGCACTGGGGGTTGGAGCACCCCCCGTAGTTGATGCTGCATTGCATGTTGTTCCCTGTGTATTTACAGACTAATATGATTATTTTCGCCTCTGCACTTTTACAATAAATAAGATAATTATAGTGCAAACAACATTATGCTTAACATACATCAACACCATTCTGTTCTCCTCCAGATCCTGGCTCTTTGTTTGCTTGTTTTTGTGCATTATGGGCATTTTGTCTCGCGGCAACTATATCTGGAGTAACTGCGTCAATTAAACTCAGGCTCTCTGTAAGTCGAGTTTCGGAACCTTCAACAAAAAAGAACACATTTGGGATAATGTCTCATGAATTATATTTTCTCTTTGTCGTTATCTGTTATATATATGAATATTACCATCTTCACCAATAGTAATTTCAGCTTCTGTATATTGTAAGCCTTTTTGTAATATATTTAGTAAAGCGGCTGGAGGTACAAGTGCACCATTTATATTACTTTGGGAAATATGCGATTCAATACCAAAAGTATATGCAGAGTGATGAAAGCCTAAAATATTAATAGTAATATTATAATAAGAACGATTATATATAAATTAAAACAGCATGTTGGCTATAATGTTCTCCGAAAGTAAATACCAGATTCTTGTAAGTATCGATATACAAGAAAGTTTACTTCATCAATTGAAAAACTCATGTTGAGATATCAATACATATATTAATCATAAATTAAAAGAAACTTCTGTTTTTTAATATAAAAACCATTATAAACTAAATTTATTATAACAATCACTGATCGTCGCTTGTTTTGAGATTTCGTCAAAAGAAAATGACGGCTCGGACGTAGGAAAATTAGCCTGTTTCTACCATCTACAGACAAGCATATGTGTATTATCTATGGACTCCATTATTTATTCTATAAGGGTCATACTCATATGAGTGTTATATTACAATAGCTATAACAAATAAAAGAAAATAGAACGATTTTTCATTCTAAATTTAACTATGCCTACCCCCTTATGATAAGTGGATAATCTACACATCAAAATTTGAAAAAAAAGGTAAAGAAAAAAGTTCAAATTCCATCATTTGTCCCCTTCTGTGGGCTGTTCAGATTCGTAGTGCATTGTTTCAAAAATTTTTAATTTAAGTTATTCCGCCCGTGTCATCGAAATCACACATATTTTCAGCGTAAAATATACTTGAGTTGATTTTTTAATGATAATTTGCAAAATGTACTTCAGCCTTTTTACTATAATTTCTAATAAACTAGCTATTACACGTATCTGACTCTTTTCTGTGATCCAAAAAATCTGCATTTAAAAAATTTCTACTAAAGTTACCTTAAATGTAATATCTTTTAATTTGGTAACATTAAACAGCTATAATTTGCTTACACCCATTACGCAAGACGGATGTGTATTTTTATATTCCAATAAAAAGAATCGTGTATTTTATTCATTTTGTAAAAGATCAATGCATCTTTCCTATTTTTAGTGTATTTTGGTAAGTATGTGCTACTTATATTTGTAATTATATAGGCACAATGGCTTTAAAGGAGTATTTTTGAAATCTCACTTGCCATTTCTCTAT
>JAKRZM010000263.1:1299165-1316363 GCA_036379175.1 Heliconius cydno galanthus
GTAATTGCCCAGAGATGGTCGCCGGTTAATGTGTAGGAACTATGGAAAATATGGAAATCTAAACTAGGACTATGGAATGGAATTTGGATGGACTGGCTATTGGATGAGACTACTGGACGTCCGCCTTTCCAATAGTCTCAAATTGAATTTGGTTGGTGATGCCTCCTACTAGATGGGCCCCCACAAAGCGGCGTAATGTCTCGGGCGCAACATTGGGGTGGTCGGCTAAGGGTGTAGAGACTTCTCTCTATAGCAGCAGAGCTCACCATCACGAGGAGCTCGTGAGCGGGATTCCCTGTTATTACGCATTACGTTTGAGCACTTCCACCCTTTCGAGCATATAGCTCTTGCGCTGCACTCTGCCGGCCAATAAAGGAAAGCCCAAGGCGGGGGATAGATTACAACTCCCCTCCGGAGGACTCAGGTCAGGTCGCTACTCCCCAACAGCTCGCCACAAGGTGCCCTGCGAGTTTATTGTTATTATTCTCTGAAAATTACTGTTGTAAATATGGATCAAAAGATCAACCAATCTATTTTGGTGGATTAAAAACTTTATTTACACACTTGGGTCTTTCTTTACTACTCGTTGTTTATCAGTCGCAACAACTTAAGACAACATCTATCTGTTGAATTTCTACAACTTTGAGACATGATCCCTTACTTAAGATCTGATTAAGAAACAAAGAGTTTTTTGAAAATGACGAAGAAAACTTAATTTAATCAATTTTTTTCGATATAATTGTTGGCCATTCATTATTAAATACATATTGTTTAGTTTGATTAGGACTCTTTCTTATTGTTTTAAGAGTATTTGTTACAGTATCATTATCGTTACGTTAACATTGTTTATAAATTTATTCATTGTTTAAATAAAGATTTTGAGTTTAGTTCCGTTGAGTTATGCAGAAAATAACTGAAACTATTATGAACAAACAAATATTGATAAGAAAACATAGTTCTCCATACAACGTGACATTGGCGAAGTGAATAGTGCTCAACTGGCACGCTCGAAGCGCCATAAATAAAGAACCGAACCGAACCGATAAGAAAACATAGATTAATATACTTGCTACTCAGTAATTGTAAGAAATTATATTTTTCTTCTATTTATTACCTTATATTTTTAAGACTGAAGGAATCTGCTGTATGAATCTGACATTTACTAGATTATTTTAATTTTTTCGTGACAATATTGATGTCATATCGTAATCAAGGACGTTATTAACCAATACGATTATTATTAGAAGTACGAAACCAATCAAATACATGTAGCACTAATACTTTATACTTTTCTGTAGAACTGTGTCCGTTGTGTGGTCATCAAAAAAATTATGCATCCAATATCTTTCTCGAAAACGAATAATGATCTGGTCTCATATTTTTCCTGTATTAGGTTAATCTATAAGAATTAAATGAGAGTGATTTTGAACAAATATTTCACTTTTTTTTTTCGTACACATTTAGGTCGCGATTTGTGTATGACCCATAAACATTTTGCTAATGAGGATGATACGGTACGGTAATTAAAATTGAATGACGATAAAAATTCAAGATTGCAGAACAATAACAAGATATTTTATCAATTATAATGTTAATGCAGTTATAGTTATTTACTTATATCATTTCGTGTACTACAATTCTAACAGGCGTAATAAAAGTCAATAAAGAACATTTTTTCTGATATTCAGTTAATAAAAAATATTTAAATAAACAAAAACCCCGACTGCATAAAACGAAAAAGAAAATAAACAAGCCCAATAGTTTATTAGTCAAAGTCAATAAAAAAATTCCTTTTGATTGACTGACTTTTGACTGTCGAATGAATATAGATGAATTAAAAAATTTAGAAAAACAATAACGACTGCATAAATCTAAAAAGAAGATAAAGAAGCCCAATAGTTTATTAGAATTAACTGACGTAACTAGCTGTTTACCTGTTTGTAGCATATCATTAAATCAGAAAAAGTACCGGATTTAACAGACATGCCCCATAAGTTACCAGCTTTCTTTAAATTAAGACTTTGAAAGTTTTGACAATTTCATTATTTGGATATATTTTCAATATTAGGATATTGAAAATACCGTTATCAATTCGGCTCAAGTTTGATTAAAAATGTGGCAACTCTATTACTGACATTTATGAAAAGTTCAAATTTTAATTGACATACCTAAATCAGTTATGAGAAGTAGGTAAACAATAAACAAATAAATTGAATAATTGTGAGTTGATAACTTTAAAACTAAAATTTTAATTGATATATAAGAATACTCAACGTTTATTTACTATACAAGAAGTTCACTATATGTTTGGCTTTAATAATAGACCACTATACAATATAGTTGTTTTCATTAAGTAATAACGTAAGAAAATATATATTTTTTAAATTGTATATATATCATATTTTTTAAATAATAGATGGACTCACCAGCTGGTACGGTTGCAACGTTACTTCATAAATTATGTGAATGCTTGTCATCTGATCCAGGTAAATTTCTTTTTTTAAAATAATCTGTCAATTTTTGATATTAATTTATTTATTATTATTGTTCCTTTACTTTGATCAATGAGCAGTTTACAGGAATATTTAACATATATTTTCGGAAATATTAGTATAGGTAAACACACAAATAACAATTTTAACTTGTAATGAACTGAATCAATATCACATGTTACATATGTTTTGCCTAAAATCTAAGTTTTCATATACCAGGTGACACTTTTTTGGTCTTTGGTTTAGTGAAGTTACATAAAATTAATGTAGCTTGTAAACTATAGCATATTTAAAAACCATTTATGTTAAGTAACTTTAGTTTGTATATTTATTGTGGGTGTTCTTTTAATATTATAAGCTCCATATATTAATCATACAATCAGCCTTGTCTGTTATAACAAAAAAATATAATAAATAATAATCTAAATATTTTTCACAGATGGAGCCTATGAACTTGCATTATCATATTTATCAACAACAAGCAAAAAAACTCGATCAGTGTTAGATGAGAGTTTGTTGTGTCAAAGAATTAGCTCACGGTTGGCCACTGTCTCAGCACGGAATAGTGATAGATTTAATGAAGCATATTCTAAACTTAAGAATTCAGTAAGTCTGTTAGTACCTGTAATATGGCATAAAAAACAAAAATATTTTTTTTAAATTTCTATTTCAATTTTTTTTGAAATTCAAAATCTTCCAAAGTACTGAACCGATTTACTTAAAACTTTCACCAATCGCTTTATTTTAACTCAGCTTAACATTTAAAGTTTGTTTTATCAAAATCGGTTCATTAAAAGAAATTATCATCATTTTAATGAATTTAAGGCATTAGTTTGCCTATGAATATATAGCAATCCATATCTTTGCTAACTAATACTATACTTTGTAATAAATCTGTATTTTTAACAGACTTTCAAAACAAGGACTAGGTTCTCAATTAATTATTTTTGATTTGATATTGGATTCATTTAATCAATTAATTATTTTGGATTCAATTTCGATATTGGATTATTCGATCCGATTTGGGTCTTTTTTCCTAACTGCTAAGGAAGGGTTATATTTTTCGCGTCGTGTATGTATGTATGTAATATTATGAGTAAATTATTAATTAACATCAACACATTTGATTGTCAGTCAATTCTGTTCATTACATGAATAATCATGTAGTTCAAGCGGACGAAGCCGCATGCGGGCCGCTAGTTATACTATATGTATAATTGTCTTTTTTTTTTCAGTTTGTCTTAAAGCAAAGAGTGGCAGTACTCTCACTCTTATTGGACTTGTCTGACACATCACAACAATCTGAATCTACTCAACAACTGTTTCCTGTTCCTAACATTATTGTAACTGTAAGTTGTTAAAATATTGCGTAATTATGATCTTTAATTTCAAGTATTGATTTATAAATTTTTACAATTTGTTTATTATTTGATACTTTCTAACAATTTTCAATTTTGTTAGGTTACAGTTTATTTAAATTCTATGGTAAGGAATTGTTTTGGTGCTTTATTCATTCGTTAAAACCATTGTTATATTTATTGCTATGATACTTATATGCTATGTAACTTATTTGATAAGCAAAGTATTCAACATTTAGTTCTAGTACTGGCCATACAATGTCTGTGGAGTAAAAAAAACAGGATATGTAAAGAGACAAAAATCTTTTCATGGAATACTTCCATGAATTCACTGTATGAGAGTCTGGACCCATTGAGCTGAAGAGGGAACCTCAGAGTAGTGGCTGGGAATTGCAACTTTTTAAAATGTTTATTCTCCTATCCCCTACTGTCTGAGCTTCCCCCTGTACTATTATTGAAATTAATCTGCTATTGATACCCTTAAAATATGTTGAAAAATTAAATGATAATGATTGAGAAGATCTTTCACAAATAATAATTACATTTTATAATACCTTTGTTACATACAATTTATCACTCTATCTGCTGTTTTCTACTTGCTATAATAGTTGAAAGTAGTGTAGTAAAACTTATTCTAATGTCAATGTTTTTCAGAATTCCAGTCTAGGCATAGCATCTGTATTGAACAGTAAAAATAGTACAAGTCCACTGAGTTGGAGTGCTAATTGCTTAAAACAGCAAAAGTCTAATCAGAGCTTGCCATCAAGTGATAGTAACCTTGCCATAGCTGTATATTCTAGTGGTAAGAATTTTTTTTTTTATATTTATTAAAATATAATACGAGGGGTGATCCAAAAGTAATGATAAAATCAGTTATTGCCAGTATACATCACAATCCTAAAAAATGTTTTTACTTGTTTATATACCCACTACTTCAGCCTAAAAAAATCATATAAATAGACCACGATTCTGGGAGGCGCAATCATTTGAATACTGACCGTCACCAAGAGATAACATCAAAATGGAGAAAAACGCTCTTTGTACGCGCTCTTAAGTCTAGGCAACATATAGGCTACAGTTTATTTTGAAAGTCTCGATACTTGATGTGGAACCTTAACAGCCTGTCTAAATTATAAGAGATATAATATATTTATATCTGCCTTGGGGAACATTGAACAACAAGATACACAATGTCCACCCACATAACAAAAATGAAAGTCTGGAGTACCTGACGTGGAACCCTAGCAGCTCACATAATCTCTAAGACATACATAGCTTCACACTTTATCCCTAGCGGGGTAGTCAGAGAGAAAGGAGCGCCAAACGCTACGGTATCTACATACCTCTTTCGCCTCGTCCACTGTCGTCAACCTGTTCATACATGCCCTACGTGGGAGCAAGAGCTTTTTACGTGACCTTCCCCCAGTATCTTTGAAACTGTGTTTTGGATGGTCAACCGAGGTCTCCCACTATCTCGCTTACCACTCACTTTGCCGTCATAAATATTTTTTACCATTCTTTCATCACTCATTCGTTGGACGTGCGAGCTGAGGACATTCTTCTTCATTCTCATCGTGACATCTTCGCTAGTACCTGCCATTCTGTGTATCTCTTAAGAAACCATATTAGAAATCATTATAGTTGTCAGTCGATTCTGTTTATTAAATGAATAATCATGTAGTTCAAGCGGGCGGCTTAGTTATTTAATAAAAACATGAACTTATATTACCTAGATTAATAAGAAGAATAATCATGACTATCTTTTTAAGAATGGTTCTTTGTTTGTCAAAGTTACCAATTTGATGAAAGTAATTTTGACACATTACAATTAAATTCTATATATATATAAGATTTTCTTTATACTGATGTATATTAAAAGGTTTATGTAAATGTCTATGGGTAAAAAATATTATGAGAGCACTAATAAAATAAAAGCACTCTTCCAATGTGGTATGGTATTGTTCTTTTATTATAGCGTTTTGAGTGTGCCAGTTGAACACATATCACTTCAACTTCCAATGTGCTTTAAGTTTTAAGATCTAATATAGACTCTTAAATCTGTCATAGTGGCCCAGATTGACTGTACGTTTTTTACCGAAAATCATATATATATTTATATTTATATACAAAATATGTGCAGTTACTTTCGTAGATTTCTTTAAAAAGTTACTTTTAAATTTATATCTATATAAACTTTATACCTAGTATGAAATTCTATATAATGAATTTTTGAAAATTCGAATGCAGAATGCTAATCTATACTAATATAATAAAGCGGAAGAATTTGTTTGTTTGTTTGTTTGAACGCTAAGATCTCTGGATCTACTGGACCGATTTACTTTGTTTTTGTTTTGTATGAAAGCTTTATTTTTCAGAAGTGCTATAGGCTATATAACATTACATTACACATATATACTAATACTAGCGGACCCGGACGCGGCTACGCCTGCTTGAAATATAAGAATATAATTTCTATAGAAATATAATTTCAATCTAGATGAAATGCTAAAAGTGACTATTATATTTATTTTCATAAGGATGAATATCAAAATGACGCGGTAACGAACGCGGTCGCGTAGCGACGACGGTTGTTATTAACATGGCAGAATAAATTGCATGTCAAATTAGAAAGTATTTTAATTTATTAGTATATATGTGTAATGTAATATTATATAGCCTATAGCACTTCTGAAGAATGCAGCTTTCATACAAAACAAAAACAAAGTAAATCGATCCAGTAGATCCAGAGATCTTAGCGTTCAAACAAACAAACAAACAAACAAACAAACAAACAAACAAACAAACAAACTCTTCCGCTTTATTATATTAGTATAGTATATTTATTATAAATATTAAAAAAAATTTTTTGACACATGGAATTAGAAAAATCTGTAAAAGAGGCCAGTCGTGGCGCAGATCCACAAGCGTGTGAATGCAAATATGATAGCTTGTGGGTTCGATTCCCACTCGAGGAAATGAAATATCTAATATGTTTACTTCTTTGCTTTAGTTTCAGGGCAAAGACGGCGTTGAGTTCCGCCATTCAACACGTAATGCCTCCAGCAGGCAGAAAGTGGGATGCGGAGTGTCTTAGCACTCCCTCTGCCTACAGCACCTGCTGAGTGCGGGATACAGCGTGAAATTAAAAATAAAAAAATTAAAGGCCATGTTGCGAAGCGGCACATCGTGTAACTGTAAACGCAACGGTTGTAGGTTCGAATCCAACTAGAGGAAAATTAAATGGAGCATGAGAAATATAATGTCTGACTACTGCCTGCTATATGCTGTTTGATGAGACTGCGAATTAAACAACAATTTTAATTGTTTAAAACATTTTGAACACAGACCATTCAAACGAACGTGACTGTGTCCGTGATGCAGTATTGGCGGCGACGGGCATCAAGGCACGCGGACCCGACAGCTGGACGCGTCCCGCACAGATATTGTACAGTAGAATAGCACACTTGGGCTTCCTACATGATCGACTGAAGGAATTTATTGATCCCTCATCGGGACTTATGCCACAAGGTACTGTTTAAAGATATCATATAAACATTACATTAAATCTCTGTATGTCATTTATATGTAAAGCTTTATTTATTTATATGTTTGATTAAAATACAGAAAAACGTTGGTGGGAAAAAAATAATTAAATATAATTTTGGAACTTCCGATATATGTTTGTATGATCATCTCAATTTTTAACTAGTATCGCTACAGTTCATATGATTTTAACTACATGTAAGAATATGTTGATAATTGTTTTGTGGCGTTATGTGTTTTTTATGCAGGCTTGATGGGTGAAGGTTTAGTGGCTTCTATTCGAGACGAACTAACCGAATACTATCGCAGTGTTGCTTTACTTCAGTCTCAGGTAAGTCATGTTAAAAGAATATAGTTAATATTTATATAATAAAATATTCACATTTAGAATTTAATTAAACGTCTATACAATTTTGAAAAAATATATTTTCTAGAGAATCTTGTACAACATTGTTTATTAATGCTATATAAGAAAAATAAATTTATAGATCATGTAATCTTCTTACATTTTTTAATCCGAGAGTTATTTGAGCATTTAATATTATAATGTTTTTGAATATTCGTACAAATACTTAGTTCTATAAAAAGAGGATAAATTTATATTAATTTATATTATATGCGATGGAAGCCTGAGTACTGAAGCGGAAACCATATTAAAGATGTATATGTCACCAGCTACATTTGCTTACAACTATGACCATATAGTTATAATTATATTTATAACATACAGAATGTTTTTGATCACCACTTTACATGAAAGCACAGTTTTAAATACTCCATAAAAGCCTAATACAATTAAAACAAAAGAGATTTTGCCAAAAGTTAAAAAGTTATTTTGTAAACAAAATAATTTTAAACAAAATAATAACATTTTCGGTGTAAAATAAAACGGCATTTGTTAAGAATGATGCACACAGATCTATCAAAGTGACAACGACAGCGACATGCCTCATGACCAATCCACGTATAGGTGGTGAAGTTGAACGTTGTTTTTGTTATTTTTGAAATTTCATTTCATAAAATAATTTTATTTAACTAAAATACCAAAAAGCTGATTTAATGAAGAATCTACCCCGCTAATTTATTTATTTGTCACTTGTACTGGATAATGAGATTTGAAAGAACGCGAGCCTTTGAAAGATTTCGAGCCCCCATAACTCCTAAACTAAACACTGTACTATCAATATATTGTGCAATTGTGTTGAGCATCTCGATCAACACAATTGTATTTTTTAATATGTTAGACCTGGGTCTAACATATTAAAAATTAATCTAAATCGGAGACCTCGACTTTTTTTACTTGTCCGCTTGGCTTGGCCCATGTCCCATATTTAAATTTTTATAAAATGTTTATCTTTTAAGATTTGCGAAGGTGACGGTGCAGGGGGCACGCTGCGGCGCGTATGCGTGTGGGCGCAGGAGCCACTACACCGGCTGACATGGCTCGCCAATATTGCACATACGGCGCATCACAAAAAAGGTACGAATTACAATGTATTATAATGACAGAATAAATCATTCATTTATTACTGAGACACTGAGGTCAAGATACATTTTGTTAATATAATATTGGATTGGATCAGAACTTTATCAATGTTACGTTCATAGAAGCTTCATTCACTACATTTTACATGAAGATACTTAAGTGTATAAATTTCAATAAAATTGACGCAAAAGTACAGCGTTTGAGTGTAAGCGCGACGGTTGTGACTTCGATTCCCTCTCGATGAAATAAATTATTTCCTTTACTTAGCTTTGGTAATAAGACAACTTTATACTTCGCCACTTAACACGTAATGTCCTGAAAATTGGACGGTGCGTGACGAATGGAATGTCTTAAGTCTTAAGCAATATTTATATGTGAAGGTGGAGAGTTAGCGTCCTGCGTGCACCGGTTCGTGCGTCACGGCGACGAGCGCGTGGTGACGCTGGCGCGGCGTCTGCTCACCGCGCTCACATACCCCCTCCTGCAGATGCTGACGCGGTGGCTTCTACATGGTAAATTAGGTTTTAGCGGTTTTAGTTTAATATTACTGGAGTGACTGGCTGATGGCTTGATAGTTTAACTCAATGGTTTGTTTTTATAGTATTATATACTAGGACGGACGAGACGACTGTGGGCTCGATTCCTAATTGGGAGATGAATTATTTTATATGTTCATTGCATTTTCATTGCTTTGCTCTGGTAACAAGGCGAAGCGAGGCGTTGAGTTCCAAGGCGTTGAGGCGAAAAAACTGGAACGGAATGTCTTAATATTAGGTTTCTTTTCTACTCTCTGCTACTCTGCTATATGCGGTATACCGCGTGAAGCTATAGTATATAGCATATAACAAAATCCGCTTTGATTTTCATATAAATTTCCTTCTTTAATATATCTCTATTAAAAACGTGAAACTTATATATGTACATAATACATAAAAGTACGAACACATTGTCGAATTCTACATTAATAAAAGTATATTTGACAATTTCTACTTTTATATAATAATCCTTTCATTTAAATTGTTAGTCTGTCTTCTTACTAAATCTAAATTTATTTCAGGTGAGATCGACGATCCGTTTAACGAATTCTTCATTGAAAGTAGAAGTGGTGTTCCCATTGATAGAATGTGGCACGATAAATATAGAGTGAGGTAGGTTAAACTATACTTTTTTTATTAGTCTTATTATAAATTTTACTATATAATTCTCAATAATATATAAGAAGTTTTTTTAAATGATATTATTAATATTTTATTCAAACACTTTATGCAAGGTAGCTGTATATGTAAAGTATTCAGTGTTTTAATGGATATACCCTACTAATAAAAGATGACAAATTGAAAAATAAAAAAAATAATACAAAACAAAAAATGGAAGCGGTCGTGGCGCAGCGGCACATCATCTGCCCTTGAATGCGACGTGTGGTCGTGGGCTCTATTCTCACTTGAAAGAATAAATAATTTTTAATACCGGGCACTGGTGAGATGAGCAAGTCGTTAAGGTCTGTCAATCACCACGCGATGTTTCGAAAATTTTTCGGTGTATGGGGAACGGAGTGTCTAAGCACTAGAATTCCATGTCGTGAAGCTGTTTCATTTTTGGTTTTTCATATGATCTATAACAGAGAATGGATGGTACCTTCATTTATGTCGCGCGAGCAAGCCGCACAGATCCTGGCGACGGGCAAGAGCGTGGTTTTCATGCGNGTGGGCTCTATTCTCACTTGAAAGAATAAATAATTTTTAATACCGGGCACTGGTGAGATGAGCAAGTCGTTAAGGTCTAATCACCACGCGATGTTTCGAAAATTTTTCGGTGTATGGAGAACGGAGTGTCTAAGCACTAGGTTCCATGTCGTGAAGCTGTTTCATTTTTGGTTTTTCATATGATCTATAACAGAGAATGGATGGTGCCTTCATTTATGTCGCGCGAGCAAGCCGCACAGATCCTGGCGACGGGCAAGAGCGTGGTTTTCATGCGCGAGGCGTGCGCCGACGAACCCACGCCCGCAGACCACCACGTGCACCTGCATCATCTGCTGGCTACATCCACTGACCAACCTGGTATATTTATTTGTTTTATTATATTTTTTGTATTGATATACTTTTTTGTACAACACATAATAGACCGGGAGCCAGATCAAGCCAGACCTTCCTTATGTTATAAAACTTCAAAGATGCTCTGTGCATTGCATACATCCAACACATAAGTACTATCTTAAAGGGAATATACAAATTTGATTGTGGTTACTTTGGCAGGTTTTAAAACAATACGAAGATCTGGCTGGGTTTGGCTTTTGTACCACAACAATTTGAATAAAATATAAGAATTTACAAAAAGAGCGTTTTAAATTGAAGCACGGAAGGAAAGTTGGTAATCAGCGATTACTTTCAATGGTGTGAATTTTATAGAACGTTTTTATTAAGCCTAACTTCATCGTTTTCGCTTTAACTTATAATTTTATAACCTGCTAGTTGATCAATTGAAGGCGGGAAAAGCTAGATTTGAGGGAATAGAGGGCCTTATAAAATATCACGGTGCTCACGATACGTAATGTTGTGGGGAGGTCTTATATCTAATGTAGTTTTTATAATTCAAAACACACATCCTTATTTGTTACATAATAGTTCAATGACCCTATGACATATAGCGTGGTGGGAAGCGCGTGGGCTTCAGTCGGGCGTGTCGCTGGCGCACGCGGCGGCGGCTGCGCGATTGCTGGGCGCGCTCACCACGCACCACCACCTACTGGACCACCTCGCCGCGCACCGCCGCTACTTGCTGCTCGCGCAGGGGGACTTCGTGCATCATTTGATGACTTTGTTGGAGTACGGACATATTTATTACTTACGTACTTATTTAGTATTGTATTACATTTGCCTAATAATATAACTAACAAAACAACATTTTAGTGTAAAGGCGGCGTTACCACCACAGGGATCTCTTATAAACAAATATTTTTGTTATGTGTTTATATATATAGAGGCCAGTCGTGGTGCAGAGGCACAGAGTGTGACTGTAAAATCGACTGGTGTGGGTTCGATCACCACTTGAGGAGACGCTATATTTATTTAAAATTTATATTTGCATTTTTTCGCTCTGGTATCTGGTCAGGCAAAGCGCGGCGTCGAGTTCTGCCACTCAACACACTATTCCTCCAGAATTCGGCAGAAAGTGGGGACCGAAGTGTCTTAACACGAGGTTCTCTCTGCCTACCCTGCTGTGTGCGGGATACAGCGTCAAGCTGAATATTTGTATTTATATATTTCTTTATTGCACACTATGTAAAAATAATTAATAACTTATTATGGATTCCCACAGGGACGAGCTGAACAAGCCGGCAACATCTCTATACGTGCACAACCTGACGTGCACGCTGGAGTCGGCCGTGCGCGCCACAAACGCGCAGTACGAGCCGCCGCACGTGCTCGCCCGCCTTCATGTGAACTTGTATCCGAACTGTCAGAATTATATTATTTTTTATTATTAATATTATTTATAAAATTGGACGGGAGGTAGAAAACAAAGCGTCTTAACACAAGGTTCCTTTTACCTAGATTCTTTAGGATGTATAAAAGTAAAATTTTCACTTCCTCGAGTGGGGATGGAATCCACAACCGTCGCGTTGTGGTTGTACAGTCATACCATGTGCCGCTGCGCCACGAGACCCTCAATATGCTATTTATAATGTCATATCATATGATTAAAGTTACTTTATATAAATTTCTTTATTTGCGTTGGTAAAGAATAGAAACAATTATTGAATTTTGCTAGTGTTGACTAATCAATTGAATTTTTTTTGTTAAACACTAATCAGTATTAATTAGAAGATAATTACATTTTTGTTATTAGAAACGAAAAAAATACTTATTACAAATTTGATTTTTTGATAATGAAGTAATTAATAAATGTCATTGTTATGTGACAGGCGACGGGCGCGAGGACAGCGGCTGGGACGTGTTCGCGCTGCAGTACCGCGTGGACGGGCCGCTGGGCACTCTGTTCCCGGCCACGTGCGCCGCGCGCTACCGTGCGCTGTTCACGCAACTGTGGCGCGTCAAGCGCATCGAGCATGCGCTGCACCACGCGTGGCGTGACCATGCCATCCTGCAGAAGCGCTTGCGCCACGTGCCCGAGGTGGGGGGCCTCATGCGACGCGTGTCGTGCCTGCGCGCCGAGGCGCTGCGGCTGTGCGGCGCGCTGCAGGAGGCCAGCTGCGAGGGCGCCGAGGCGGCCTGGGCCGAGCTGCTGGGCGACGCCGCGCGCGCGCCCCTCGACCGCCTGCTGGCGCTGCACCAGCGCGCGCTCGACCGCCACTCCATACATGCGATCATACACCACACCACGCAGGTACCCATTAGGTGAAATGCTACCCTGCTGTATCTTTGGCCAGAGCTACCTAACATAAGCATGTGACTATTAACACGACGGTTGTGGATTCGATTCCCACTCGGGATAACGAAATATTTAATATTTTTATTTTCTTGGTTGACCTTCGAAAACACTGTATCAAAGTACGTCACGTCTACGTAAGGTCACGTAAAAAGCATGAGGATCCCAAGGAAGGCATGTATGAAGAGGTTGATGACAGTGGACGAGGCGAAAGAAGTATGTAGAGACCGTAGCGTTTGGCGCTCCGGTCTCTCTGACTACCCCGCTAGGGATAAAGCGTGAAGCTATGTATGTATCTCGCTCTAAAAAAGAAGTACCGTTCCGATATTTGACAGGAGCTACAGTCGTACCTCGGCAACGTATTAAACGAGACGCTGGCGTTGCGCAGCTTCGAGACCACCCTCCACGCCGGCATCACCGCCGAGCTCGAGCGCCGCGACCGTTACGAACTACTCAAGGTCGAACGACTTGCGAGAGGTCATTAACTATATTTATGTTCTTTTTTACCTTTACCCTGTATCATAACAGCGTAGCCAGAGGAAACCTGGGAACCTAGTATTAAGACACTCTGTTACCCATAAGGAAACCGCGATTTTCACTTTCCGCCGAATTTTTGTGGCATTATGTATTAAGTGGCGTAACTCAATGACGTACTTTATTTTCTTGCCGGAGTAGAAAAATGAAAATAATTCATTCTCCCGGGTAGGGATCAAACCCACACCGGTAACGTTTACAGCCAGATATACTCACACTTCGACAACCCCGGTATGTCTAATATAATTGGTATTTTATATAAAATATAATAAATTGCACACAGATTGAGGATGAAAATACAAAATCACTGTTTTATATATTTTCAACAATAATCTTTACAGTAAAGAACGATATTAGCAGGTAACACATTCATATGATTTGTTACATTTTAAAATTACAAATAAGTATGTAAAAATGCATGCAAATGAATGTATCAAATATTTATCTACTTGATATTGACCTGTGAAACCAAACATTATAGCTTATGTGGCAGATAAGGTTGTCCGGGATTTTGACAGTCCCGTTTGCCAGTGGTGGCCATAAGACTAACCAAAAATGTTAAATATTTAGGTGAATACGCCTTTAACGTTGCTGACGAAGCACAAGACAAAGAAAAAAGAAAGATATTCCAGCAATTTTTGGCTAACAGAAAAGCGGATTTGAATGTTTGGGCGAGAACTTACAGGTATGAAGGGGGAAGGAGAAGAGATACTTCGAATATAGTTTTGGATGTTTTAGAGTTTCAACGAAGTCCTTTGGGGTATACAAAATAAGAATATAACCCCAAATTGATTAAATCGACGAATGCCTAAAAACATATTATTATTCAATTATTATTTTTTTGTTGTAAAATTATATTGTTAGTTTGGTATACATAGCTTATTAATTATACATAAAGGTAGCTTAATAGATTAGCGTGATATTTTTTTTTAAAGTATTTTGTTCATGCTTGGGTGTGCTAAACTGCTAACACCCTACACTGTAAAGCCGGCGTTACAACTCTAATTGTTTAAACATATAGCAGAGTAGCAAGATGGAATCTGGTGTTAAAACATTCTGTTTTCTACCTTCCGCCTAGTTTCCGAGACTGCGGGCGACAGATTTTGAGACGAAATTAAATATCGTGCTTTGTATAGCTTACCAGACCAGTACTCCTTTACGTCTTGGACATATTATGTTATATTTGCACAGGGGTCACGTAACGACGCTCATTCTGAAGTTGGCCTTGCATACCGAGGTGTCGCTCCAGACGCTGGCGTTCCGCCTCGACTACAGCGACTTCTACAAGCGCGGCGATGCCAAGCTGCATGAACCACTCACATATCAGCATAAACGACTTAGTGAGATTGGTCTTAATCTGGCCAGGGTAAGGATATATTCTTTTCATCTATTAATTGTTATATTGTGTCAATACAATTAATAAATTATTTGAAGGAAGATAAAAAAGATATACTGCAAATTGATATGATGACAAATTGCATATATATAGATAGTGCCAGAAAAATATTCTAGAAAATAAAAATTATTTTAAATACAATCAATACCACGAGTAGGTGTCACAACATAACTAATAACAATCTTTTAACGGCGACCAAGCTTTAACGGCGTCATTTCAAATTTTGGCAATAGTATATTCGTCAAATAATAAATCCACGCAGATTTATATTAGGTTTGTACATATCCATGTACATATACTTTACTAGTAGGTATTCAAAAGACATTTTTTTTCAGAAGTCAGAAGGAACTTAGTGTTAAAACGAGTGGCGCGATTTGCCTGCTTACTTGAATGAAGAAATGAAAATATTAAATATTTCATTTCCTTGAGTGGTAATCGAACTCATAACCTGTCGCGTTTACAATCACACGCTTGTTCCCCAATAATAAATTCAAGTAGATTTATATTGTTTGAACATATTTACTAGTAGTTATCAAAAGACAATGGTCGCAAGAATAACTTTACATTGTCTTACAACTATAAGTGATTATTTTTAAGGAAAATATGTATATGATATAACTTAGTGGTTTATTTATTTAATGTAACATACAAATGCATACTTTGACCACAAGCTTTTGTTTTATATATTAAAAGTATAATTATATAATGCTTTAATGTGAGAACAATAAAATACACTTATAGAATAAAATCTTAAATATTCACACCACATATTGTAACCACAGTTCGAGAAACTATTCTGCCTAACTAGATAAAAATACTTAATATGTAAA
Source organism: Heliconius cydno galanthus (assembly GCA_036379175.1). NCBI lineage: Eukaryota > Metazoa > Arthropoda > Insecta > Lepidoptera > Nymphalidae > Heliconius > Heliconius cydno. The sequence continues at coordinate 1,315,194 of JAKRZM010000263.1, forward strand.
TAATAAAATATGTAAATATGTATCAAGTTCATAAAATGTACAAAGTTATAATATGTTTAATATTATAAGTGTTGAGGCCAGTCCTGTCGCAGGAGCACACCCGTGTGAATGTAAACACGAGAAGTTGAGAGCTCGATTCCCTCTAAAGGAAATGAAATATATATAATTATGTTGAGTGGAGGACTCAACGCCTCGCTTTGTCTAACTGTTCCAATAATGCACCACGGCGGTATTTTATTGATATCCTCTTGTATTTCTCGACAGGGTAAAATGCACCACAGTAAGAAGAAGTGACAAGAATTTACGGAACCGCCCATCGCCAGCCTCTGCTCGCCATGGATCGGTTTCGGCTGCATGCGGTCTAACTGAATAAAATACTAACGTTCTTCCTTTTAAAACTATATAACAGAAAAGTATTACACCAACGGAAAATAATCACACCACAACAAAATACACGATTGACTTTGTAAAAATCCATCTGTACCTTAAGTGCCATGAAACTATAATAAATTTAATTAATTATTGTAAAGTTTTTTTTTGCTACTACCCCTTGCCCCGTCATGTCTATATTACAGTGAGATGAAATGTTTAACAAAAACTACAATATAACTTAAAATTATAAGTACTGAAGTAAAAAATACGTTTTAAATTTCTTCACTTTCCGCTGTTAAAAAGCACTTTGCAGGAAGGCGGTAAATGACGCCACACTTAGTCAAGAACATTTTATATAAATACTAGCGGACGCGCGCAGCTCCGCCTGCTTATTTGCTCCCTTAGGTGTGCATTTTAATAAGCCATGAAACACGTGTTCAATGAAATATTTTTAAGAGTCTCAATTTAAAATTTTATAAATTGCAAGGTAATTTAAAGATTTTTCCATACAAATTTTGAACCCCTTATTGGCACCCTTAGGGGGTAAATTCTAAAAAACCGTGAAACACGTGTTCAATGAAATATTTTTAAGAGTCTGAATTTACAATTTTATAAAAATCAGTGCCGATTTAAATATTTTTCCATACAAACTTTCAACCCCTTATTTGCACCCTTAGGGGGTGAATTCTAGAAAACCATGAAACATATGTTTAATTATATACGTTTAAGAGTCTGAATTTCAAATTTTATAAAAATTGGTGACGATTTTAAAAAAACCGATACAAACTTTCAACCCCT
>JAKRZM010000263.1:1316513-1327123 GCA_036379175.1 Heliconius cydno galanthus
AAACATATTAAATGAAAACATCAAATTACTTAGGTGCTGTTACTAATTATAATCTTTAGTAATTTGTCTTAGGATAATAATTATATTAGTGTAATCTGTTTTATACATAGTTCTAAAATAAGACTCAGTGAAATCTACCTTAAAATAAAAGATCATATAAATATTTGCTAATAATAATTTAATAAAAATGCAATAAAAACCTTGGACAACTAAGTACGTAATACGAGAAATATAATGGAAATGTTATCTTAGGGTACATCTGATATTTCATTTCAAAATATAGTTTTATAAACATAGATCATCAAGAACTTCCATCGCGTCTTTGATCTTTTTTAACTAATTAATTATCCATCCCAAAAATGATTGTTGATGATCACTGCAGTATCATAAACATCTTTCCGACCCGCCCTTGCGTATAGATGAAATGTTTTGTTTTTATTGACTTTTTATCTCATGTAACAGAATAGGTAGAAGACTAGTGCTAAGACATTCCGTTTTCCGCTTTCCTGAATTGGGTACATTCCATAAAAATAACGAAACTCAAAGCCGGCTTCTAATTAGAGGAAATCGAACCTTTAACCATCACATTTATAGTTGGCCAGTGTACGCTACGATAAGGCGTCGAGGCGCTAAGTATGTGAAGGCAAACAAAAATTGACTGTAGTCTTGTTATATGCTAATTCCTAATTTCAAAATAAAACAAATTTAAGAGTACATTTAAATTGAAAGTGTAACAAAACATAGAGCCTTTTAACAATATGCTAGACGAACTAATAAATATAAACTATGTTTGTATAAATTATTATTGAGTTTAGTAATAGGCATTTTAAGCTTAATATGAGTCATAATTCGTAATACAATCGTAATCGTATAATGGATGAATAAATATTATAACGTTTTCTGGCAACTCTTACCTTTTTTTTTAGTTTGCCTTACAAAGTTGGTACTTAACTTTATTGTTTAACTTTAACAAACTTTGAATTTAAGTGTCAAAACTCAAAAGTTTTAATATTAAATCTTAATTAACTATTGAGATAACAATAATGATGTCATCCGATTTTAAGAATATGGACGAAGAAGTTAAAGAACTATTACAAAATTATAAATATAAAAAAGCTACCGCGTACGAGCCCTGTACGTTAAAAAATTTTAAAGAATGCTTAATCGGCTTAAGTGAGGTGAGATAAGTTACTTTGGTATTAAAAATATATTTAAAGAATTACAAAATAATATTTTATTTACTCTCAATTTCTTAATACCGCTTTCAGGAACTTAGTTTATTAAATATTGGATATATTTTCAATCCTCACACTGACATTGAAAATGATAGTGTGCACACAGAAGCTTTAGTAAAATTAATAAATTCAGTTTGGACACTGTTGTATTATCATAAAAATACAAAGGAAAAGGCAGAAAATTTAGAGGAACAAAATTATATTATTGATAATAGTAACAAAGAATTAAACGTAGGTATTTCATTTTTTTGTTAGTCTGTTAACCATTTTTGGTAAAGATGTACATAAGTAATAGATTTTTAATATTCGTAGGTAGTGGTGGGTAGACTAAAAGAAAAATTGAATCTGGAAAAAAATGGATCAAAGGCATGTGTTGCATCTGCCCAAAGAGTTGCAGATAAGTCTGATGAATTATATCAAAAACTATATGATACAAGAATGAAATTAAATCAATTAACTAAACAAAAAGAAACATCAGAAAAGTGTCTACAAAATAAGATAGCCAGACTGAAGCTTGACAATGAGAAGTTACTTGATAGGTTGAGGAATAAATCTGGTGAGAAAATACTTTAACATTATTATAAACAGTATTTGGCCTATTCCACTGTTAGTATTGCTTTAGGATGGATAACAAATATCTACTTACTATTCTGTATTGCAATAAATTGTAAAGCATTATATTTTGTTGTAATTTATCTTACTATCATTAAAATAGTCTATTGACTACTAATAATCATATTTTGGCTTACAAAATTTAATGTTTCTTTCGTTTTAATTTTTTATCAAATTCAAAAGTTAGAAAAGAAAGGACATAGAAAGACTGTATGTTTATTGTATTTTCAGAATGTAAAATGATATAAAACCATATCACATGCTATTAATACTTAAAATAATATCTGATACTGTTTGCAATTACATTTTCATCTTTAGATGTGAATTTTATCAAAGTTAAACCGGGTTTGCGGGTAGAATGGAAATGTACCTGCTCAATGTTAGATTTCATCAAATGATCACATCCTCACTTTAGGCCAAATATGTTCTGCTAATATTTTGGCTATTTGCTTTATTTGCTTAGAAAGCTAGTGAAATTTAGAGGGGCCAAATAATGAATTTATTCATATATGGGATATATATTATAGATGTTTTAATGTTGTAATTAATGATATTAGATAAAAATATTTGTTGTTAGTAATTTTTATTTGACAGATAACTTTACTCCATGTTCTGAAATATGTGATACCACACTCATGCAGTTGAAGGACCGTGAAAGAAAACAAAGAGCTATAATAGCTCAGCTACAAGCTAATAATCAAGAATTAGTAGGAGAAGTGCTAGCACTTAAAGAACAGCTTCTTCTAGAAGGCATTGCCAGTATGCAATTAGAGACATAATTTTAAAAGAATAAAGAATTGTTAAATATACTTGATTTAGATAAATGCTAATGTACTTTTAACGATCTTTATCTCCAGTATTATAAAATCATTAATTACTAATTTTTCTTAACTAAGTCACATCAAATAATTAACTGGCTGTGCTAATATTAATATGTTGATTTGAAATTTGTTTTTTAATAAGTAAGGTAATTTATTTTTTGTCTGATATTAAACAATTTAATCAAAGGTATTTTTTTTATTTCTAATAAGTAATTATTATATTTAATGTAGAATATATTTAATGTAGAATACACTTAATTTTGTTTTCTAATATAATAGTTCTTCCTGGTTTGTCTCCCTAATAAGTTATTCTACAATAATTTATATTCAATAACATTCAGGCAAAAGACAAAGAATGACGTAGTTCATTTGTTAACGAAGTTTGGACAGAATACGTCCACAGAATTAATTACGAATTATATTCAGCGAAGCCAGTACAAGCGCGCTCTAGCTCTACGCGTACGCGCGTTTGAATCACGCGCATTTTAATGTTGGTCACTTGGTGTTGGTGAGCATTTCGCATTAAGCCACCAAAGTGCGCGCGCGCGCCTCCTTTCAATTAAAACTGCCGCGTTATCGCCAATGTTTCTACAAGTGTGATAACATCGTTACATCACTAACTGATAAGCATCGTCAAGGACCGATTTGTCTAACCGATGATAAAATCATCGCTAAAATTCGATATGATAGGTTTCTAGTAAAAAGGAGTGCAAAACAATAGTCGTTGTGTCAATTGTGTAAATTGTGAGGCTGTGTCGGATGCCGTGCGTATCATGGGGACGGTGCCGAGACTGAAGATAACAGTGGTGGGCGATGGTATGGTCGGCAAAACATGTTTGCTTTACGTATACACAAGAAATGAGTTTCCCAAGGAGTACGTTCCGACTGTGTAAGTAACTTTTAGTTGTTAGTTAGTTAGTTATTAGTTGGTAATCTGATGGTGCCTATAGGTCATTGGGACGGCCGCTGGAGGACACCGTCGTACGCGTCCAAATTAACAGGTTGATGCAGTGACAGTCTTATCTCTATAGTCGTGTGTACCAAGTATCAACATTATACTCTATATATCATGGAGGAGTGAGGTCTTTATAAGGGGCTACTGTACTGTAATCACGGTAAATGCCACATTTACGCAATTTTGTCACATTTTCCTTTAATGACTACTCGATGTTATCATTTTTATATGATTCATGCTTGTAAATACCAAACGGCAACTGTTTTCATATAAAATTCCCAACGTTTATTTGAATAAATATTTAACGGTTAACGGTAAGAAACAGGTAAATTAATTTTCAATTCATTCACAAACTTACATACTTAGTTCTTGTGTATGATTATTTTTATAATTGACCAATTATGAATTATGTGAAATATTGATATGAGATTACTGTGATAAGTACGAGTGTTAGTAAGGCTTGCCTATATCAAGTAAAAATATTTATTATTTTTTATATCTATAGTTATCTTATACATAGCTTTACATCAAAAGAACTTTTTATTCTCTAAGCATCTCCGACATAGTGCTACGACTCTCCTTCCTCTCCGACCTTTTTCAAATATTTCTTGAGTTTTTAGTTATTGTGTGTTGGAAACGAAAATGTTTTAAAATGGCATAAAATTTTAATGAAATACCTATCTATAAATGTCACTAACTGTAGATATTTGTACTTTGCAGTCCAATGCTTTGATCGAATCGGCTTTATTAACAATATGAAATTAAATGTCATCGAGTTTGTTTATTATCAAATCATGACCATTATAATGTATATATATATATATAAAAGGACATGCTCTCACTCACTGAGGTAAGACGCACGCACAGCCGTAACCGCTGTATAAGACGCCAATGAACCAATTTTAAGATAACGGCTAACTAATGTGCTAATTACTAAAAAAATGTCGTTATTAACTTAAAATGTAATTATTCACGTCATTATGCACTTTGTTATGTCGGTTCGGCAAAGCTGACATCATAATATTTCTTGTTAAAGTAAACTATTGGGACTGATCATAAGGTAACTGAATCGAAGTGAGTTGATGACTAATGGCCTGATATTTAAAAAGAATATCTATTGAAATAAAGCCAGTTGCATAGGTTCGATTCATACTCCAGGAAATGAAATATTTAATATTTTAATTTCTTCGCTCTGGTATAGAGGCAAAGCGCGCAGTAGAGTTCCACCACTCAACAACACAAAAACAATTTATAATCATGTTTAGTAAACCGAACTAAAATAGTTAGTGCCTGTGATTAAATCCAACTGCATTTTACCATCTGCATTTTGCCTATCCAGATCGACGAGAGGGAAGCGAGCTCACCTATAAACTTTTGATTAATATACTAACTATACCTAAGTATAGTCACATATTTTGCATTTGTGCCGGTGTGTTGTAAAATCAAACATTTATATATTTTCGTTTGAAAATGTAATAATATTGTTGCAAATTCACTCACAATATCCGTAGTAATTTGAGTGATTGTTTATAAAATAAAATCGCATCGGCAATGCGTCCACAGTGCAAGTGTCACTTCCTCTCTATGAAACTATACGCGTACTAAAAGACTTCCTTGCATCCATCTCTGTACACACTTACGAGTACATGAAGGTCCTCCGCACTTGTTAGTCAATGACTGTGCTAACATCTGATGCGTATTGAAGTTACTATATCACAAGGTCATTCGGAATCAATAACAACCAAAACACATGTTCTCAAATATATATATTTAGTATTATTTTTCTTATAAGCTATATATTTATATAAGATCTTTCTATTATTGTCAATTTGCTGGCCTCTTTTAAGGTTATCTAGGGACGAAGAGAACGTTAGTGTACTTAATGGCAATATTCTATGTCACCCACAATACTTAAATCTTTAAATATTTAAATATTATATTAAAAACTAGCGACCCACGAGTGCAGATTCGCATATTTGAACTACGCAATAATTAATTTACTAATCTGAATTACTATGTGTTCTAATAAAATTATAATTACAAAATATATATCTTTAGATTCATTGAAAAATAAAGTTTCAGTCAATTCAGTAAAACAATTATTTTGTAACAAATGTGTAATGAATAAAATACTTTATATTGATTGAACTTTTTTATTTATAGACGGTTTTAAAAAATACAATAGCGTGGATTTAAAAAATGCACAAACAAAAATTGAAAAAAGAAAAAACAATGTTTTGGCTTCTATTACCCTAATAAATGTCTTCATCATCTGATCAGTTTCAATTTTATCATATATATTGATCGATATCGTTTACATTCTTTCGTATATAAAAAGTGAAAAATATAAACGAAACTTAAATATAAACAAAACTTAAATATTTATAGATTCGATAACTACATTGGCCACATCACCGTCGACGGTCAAGAAGTCGAAATGGCTTTATGGGATACGGCTGGACAAGAGGATTATGAGCGTCTAAGACCTTTGTGCTATAATCATGTATGTATTTAAAGTTTTATGAGTTTTGAAATTATTTTATATTTATCTATAGGTATATATATTTTTTAACATTAATAATTAATAATTTATTTATGTAAATGTTAAGAAGGCCTTATTATATACTAGTAGTACATCGTAGATATAATATTTTTTATATGCTGGCATTATTTGTCCGCAAATTTTTCCAAAGTACAAAGCGAAAGTTATTTCGCCAAATTGAAATGTTGCGTAACTTAGTAAAAGGCAGTACTAAATAGCTAGTTAAAATTAAAAATAAAAACTTTGTCAGTTTTAACATGGAGAAAGCGAAGAATGAAAATAGGTCGCCACTATGGCTAATATAACATGGAGGTATTGCTTAGTATTTTGCTTATATTCGAGTGATTTATACTCTTTTTAGCATCTCCTTTAAACGTAATAAATTTTACTTTTTTAATTTATATAAAGGTTTCGTAAATCTACCTATTATTTAACATTAAGTAGATACCTATATACCTATTAGTATATAAATAGCTTCGCTAATGATTTCCTCATATAAAATGTTAAAGTATATTTTTCAAAAATTTCCCGGATAAATATTATCAAATTTTATGTAAACTTTATATATCTAACACCAGTTACAACATGCATTGTTTTAAAATGACTTGTTGGATATTCCATTAATGACATAATAAATAACAATACATTACCTATGTTCTGTACAATAAACAACGTATTTTAACTCTTCAAAAACAATATACACAAAAGTGAAATTTATTGTTAATCAAAAACAAAATGTTAATAAAAAGAAAACACGATCTTAAAGAGATCTGCTTTTAAAATGCCATTATTGCGGGCTAACTGTGACTTCTGTGAGTCGGCGAATCGAGAAAACTTAGCTTACGGACTATAGATCTATTTATGTAAAAAAGATTAAAAAAGAGTTAAAAATAATCGTGCTTTATTTTTTTTCAGACTAGTTGTTTCCTCGTATGTTATTCTGTGGGAAGTCGATCATCATATGAGAACGTAATACACAAGTGGTACCCTGAACTAAAACATTTTAGTTCATCTGTGCCAATTGTACTTGTAGGTAAGTTTTTATATGCATAAGTACCAAGTATCTTTGAGGCCGTCGTGGCACAGGGGCTTAAGGGTGTGACTGTAACGCGACGGTTGTGTATTTGATCCCCTATATTCGAGGGAATGAATTATTATTTATTAAATGAATTATTATTTTTCATTTCTTCGCTGTGGCACAAAAGCAAAAGTCCGGCGATGAGTTTCGCCACTCAACCCGGAATGCCTCAAAAATTCGGCGGAAAGTGGGGAACGGCATGTCTTAACACTAAGTTTCCTCTGTCTACTCTCGGAGGGCTAGCCCGAGTCGCGCTTTTCCGTCATTTTTTTTTGTTTTTTAAGCTTCACGTTGTGTCCTGCACATAGGCAAAGGGAACCCGGAAACTTAGTGTTGAGACTTATTTAGTATGAATATTGGCGCTAGCAATTCTTTGACATAACTTTTTTTATTTATGAACCGATTGAATTAAAACAAACACTAAAGGTTAATAGAAGTTTGCTAAAATACAATAGTGAAAACTGCATCTGCACAAACAGATAAACAGACAAATCGATAAACAGATAAAAAAAATGTTTTGGCTTCTATTACATTATTAAATGCCTCCAATAAAAGGTTTTTCCATATATTTTCAATGTAAGGACAGCGATGAGTTACAGTTTTATTATATGTACCTATAAATAATGAATGGATGATAGGAATAAATAATATACTTAATCATGTAAAAAAATTGTTGTTTTAATAATGAACCGGAAATATTCAGTAGCGTAACTTGATAACGGAATTTAATGTAAAATATATTTTTTTTATATTTAATTTAATAACTTAAGATTTACCGAATAAATAATACATAATTGTGTAAATGTAAAGACTTGACTTCAAATGCTAGAAAAATGTAAAAAAAAATAGCAATCCAGCATTTAAATCTAGTTTATTAACTTTGGAAATTGTGAAGTGATTAATGTCAAAATTTTCTAAACTAAATTTTTGAATAAACTTAATTCACGATTTTATACCCTCAGTGTATAAAAAATCTCAAAAAATATTTTTTATAAAAAAAAAGACGTTCGAAGAATACGCTAATTCAAATTACATTTAACTAAGTAAGTATTCCACTAGGTATAATCAATCAAATAGACGTAGGTAAACTTAAAACATTCATAATTTGGTGACTTAAATCTTCTTTTTTACTTCTTTTCCAGCCACAAAAACTGATTTGAGAACATCTGGCAAAGCTGTTATCACGACACAAGAAGGCATGTCATTAAAAAAGAAAATACGGTAATTAATAAAAATCAACAACTCTTGGCCAAATTTAATATTTACTATATGCCTATATGTTTAAATGTATTTTATATTTATCATTAAAAATATTTAAATTAATTTACATATAAAAATTCCATAATGTAATCTCAGAACAAGCGAAAAAAATGTAGAGCGCTATCGCTACTCAGACACTGGCAGCTGCACTATCGTCGTTATTATCGTTCGCTGATAATGTATCCTGATAAATGCCGAGAGCATAGAGATGCTACTGGTCAAACAATTGTTTATTTAATATATTATTACGTATTATATGTAAGTACATCTATATGTACTATTCTTCATTACCTATATCTAAAACGTCGTTACAGCTGTACTGAATAATAAAAATTAACTATTATCATTTTATTTAGAAACTTAATGCTGCTTCTTTTTCAGAGCAAGCCAGTTAGTGGAATGTTCAGCATTGGAACGAGAAAATATGCACGAAGTATTCGAAGAAGCGGTGCGAGCAGCTCTTCGCAAGAAACACGTACCCAAGCGTCATTGTCAATTTCTTTAATATAAAATTCTTAAAACGATTTAAAAAAGAAATAATATGCAACAAACTTCAATCCATATGATATAATAATTGACTTATAGTAACAATAGTCACTCTATCATATTCTAGTCTTTTTGCGTTTTGGGAATTCCAAAGATAACTTTTTATAATATACCTACTTAAACATATTTTTATTTATACATATGGCCGCAAGAACGGGGTAGGGGGGACCGTGCCCACCCCAGAATAGTCTGATGCCCACAAAACGATATTACTAAAAAGTAAAAACTCAACTCAATAGTTTCAATATTTTCGATTGTCTTATCTATAATTTATGGTGCTACGATATTTTACGATATTAATAGCGTAAAATTAAGAATAAAAACGTAAGATATTATTTATTTATGAAAAGAATAGATATATATTTTTAAATAAAATGTATATACTGTGATGATGATACTTAAAGTGTTCTTTTAAAGAACTGCCAATAACTTGATAAAATGTAGCATAGTTTCACCAAAAATTATAAATATAAATTTGATAGTTTATTGTAAATTTCACTTAGTGTTTTAAGGAATATTTATTTTTTTTAAATACAGTATTCATTTAACTAGCAAATCTTTCGTTATATGTAAATGTAATATAGTGGAAACAGTATTGATAATAATGGATTATTTATAACTTAAAAGATACTGGGGTGAAGTATTCAGTTATAAATAACCTTGCTTGTACTTATTGAAGTATTTTTTATTAAATTATTATAATACATTTATTTTACTCATTTATCTCTCTCAAAACCATAAACTATACTTTCGGAATTAGCAATTAAAACAAGCTTTCATGTAATCTGTGTAATAATCACATTTTTTTATAAATTTTACATACCTACTATAATTACTAAATTGTAACTAGTAGGTAAAATTTATAAAAAAAATATTTTAAAAATTGTTTCATATTTTTTTCTATATCGAAATTATCTTCGTTTTTAACTAATGATTGTCGGTACAGATACATGTACGCATGTTTTAGATGAAAACATAAGGGATGAGCTAGTTTCAAAGACTATAATATCTAAGTAGATCAATCAAAATCAATCAAATCAGCCCATTCGAGTCCACTGCTAGACATAGGCCTCTCCCAGGGAGCGCTAAAGCTCCCGATCCTCCGCCTAATATCTAAATGATTTATATAAATTTAAAGAAAATTTTATATTATTCTTAACATAAGTAATTATGCAAATAAAAGTGAGTATAAAGTAAACATGTTGTTTTAAATTTTTTTCTCACTAACCCGCGTATGCGGCCATTGTGCATTTTTAGGAACACCCCTGTAATTTCATGGAAGTAATCTTGAAAAAGAAATTTTATGCTTTTTATTTCTTTTGATAACTTTAAAAGACTATCCGTGGTAAAAAAAGATTGATACAAAGTAGTGCAACGAAATTTATAGAAGTGCTAAAAGTTGTTATGGCCTTAATATTCATACAGATAGACAGAGACACATAGGGCCGGTTTTAGCACTACCGGCGCCCTGGGCGAAATTTTTTCGGCGCCCCCTAACTACATTTCAATAATATACAAAACAGGGAATGAGTACAACGAAATAACCATGTATTTAAAAAAA
>JAKRZM010000263.1:1328199-1479295 GCA_036379175.1 Heliconius cydno galanthus
TATATATGTAGAAGGAAGAGATTAGAACAGATATTATATTATCTTAGATGTTTAATGATTAGCTTTAATATTATTATCTGTAGCAACTCTTTATAATATGACTGGCTGTGTTCATGTAAAAAAGACAATGTGTCAACACATTTGTATAGCTTTGGAGGCAATGATCGAAAAGACACTAATTGTTGATTATTGTAGAATTACGATTGGCTGACATATGTTTAAAAGACTCCTACATGACTTTTATTAGACCAGTGAGGTAATTTGACCTTGAGTAGAGTCGTGACGTGTGAGGGTGAAGTTCGATTTTAAAATAAGGAGAAAGTTGACGATCGTGGAATGATTTGGTCTTCTGATGTTTTGACGATCGTAAAATGATTTAGTCTTCTGATGTTTTGGAGAAAGGAAGGACTAGTGACGAGTGTCACGAATCTGCTGCGTTATTCCTGCTTGCATTAACCCACAATGGAGCCCACAGGTCCAATAAGAGTCATTTGCGAGCAATCTCCTACATATATATTTTTCTGATATTTTGCACTGTGTTCTTATTCCACTGTTTGGCACTCATCCACTTCCATAGGTTGGCTGGAAGAGATTTCTTTCAGAAATAAACCCGCCATTGTAAACATAATTTTTCAATAGTTTTTTTACTATTTTATTATATGTGCAATAAAGAATATATAATAATACAATTATAGGAATTTCACCAAGAAGGATTTATCCCATAACCATAACAAGTACAGTTAGATTGCTTGACTATGATAGTCTTAACATTTTTTTAGATTGGATACTTTTTTAATGGGTCCTTGCCCATTAACATTTTAACTTTTACCCAACTCTTTCCAACTTCATTCTCTGTAATGATAAAAAATATCCTCTTCATATTTTTTTATTAATTACATTTTTCAGGATTTTTCCTTTGACAATAATCTTCTTTTTTTTTGTATCCCCACAGCTTATGACTTTGGTTTCTTGTACCTACACCATATTATTCTAGTCTGCTGTATAAATAAGGAAAATTTACTTATACTTTACTTATGATTTCTATTGCCTTATTCAGATATAAGCTGTATCCTACAGGCAAAGGGTTAGCTACAACCCAATTGTTAAAACACCTTTTTCCATTATGATGCTTCTTTTTTTCCACTTTCCTCTGGATATGGAGGTATTGAGTGTTGACTGGTGGAACTCAATTACCCGCTTTGATTTTTTTGATTATGAGTTTAACACTGTTAATTATGTTGCAACTAACAGCAGTAGTCCAGTATATAATATGATTTTATTTTAATTTTAAGGCACTTCTTTTTTTTGCCCATTTAGAGTCTGTTGTCTTAGGACCAGGGAATTGAAACATTTTAGTGGGAATCAAATTGTGAACCATCTTTTACATAAATAGACATTATTCTACATCACGATGTTAGCATGTGTATGTATTATGTATTTTATATTATTTTTAAATAATATTTACCTTTCTTTTTAGGTCCGCGATGAATATAGAACAGATTACGACGGCGGGCGTGGTGGCTATGGTAAAATAATAGCTCAAAAGGTGACGCCAAATACATTAGAACGTTGACATTATGAAATTATTTAACTATGCTAAATATTGTGAAAGACTATCAATAATAATTGAGACAAACATTCAAGAAAAACGAATGTAGTAACTGAACAGCATTTTGTAACAAACTGTACTAATTTAAGTAAATTCTACAATTACTTTTATGGTTTCATTTATTTCTTCATTTGTCAAACACTTTGCCTTTGTGATATTTTCTTTCAAAATATACCTACTGTTTTTGTTTTTAATTTTTTTGAGCTAACATATGGTACTAATATTTGTTGGTTTTTAAGCATCAAATATACCATTGTTAAATGTATGTACAAAAAACTTACAATCTTTAGAATTTGCAATTTTAGTCATGTTATGGGTGTGGGTTAGTGGGTGGACATTATAGTTTAGATTTACGTAAGCAAAATTATTTGAATTGATCACAATATATCAGGCAACACTCCAGTGATGATTTATGATTTCTTCTAAATTATAATTATATTATGTATGTTACATCAGTAACTTTGGAAAATTTTATTCCTAATTTTTTTATCTACTTTTGTTCAATCCTTCTACCGCCTTTGTAACACGTCGTAAACCGCTCCGTGGTTAAGTATTATGTAATGCAATTAGCATTACATAATACTTAATAAGTCCCTTATTTAGAATTTCAAAGGTGTTTAAAATCGCTTATAAATTAATTTCACTAAGTTAAGATTTGAGAACAGGAAAATAAATAAAACAAGAAAATGTAAATAGATGACATTTACTTACACTCTAAGCATACATTTAAGGCATTGTTAGTTCATAAAATTTGCATTCATAAGATCAAGTTTAAGTAACAATTTTGGTATTAGTGTCTATAAAATATAATTCTAACAAAACAAAAGGCAACATTGTTAAAACTTGAAACAATAAACGCTCACATAAATAAACAGACTCATATTTTTCGTATTATTTTAACAGTTACAACATATGATAAATATGAATAATTTAAGTATTTATTGATTTAAATACGTGTATATAAATAAATATTATTCGAATTTGTTTGCGTTACACTTTGCTACATTATAATAATGCATTAATTTAAGCAAAGCAAAAGCAACATTAATGTAAATTGGATAAAATTAGAACAAGATACATCCAAAAAATATAAAAAGTATAAAAGATCTCTCATATATGGCATTTGCATAAGCGACAACATAAGAAATGTAAAAAAAATGTTTTGAAACTTTTACTCTCTTGGAGTAGTCTCGGGTAAGAGATCAAACCATACAGTTTTAGCTTCGCGGAAGTCGTACTGATTTAGGTGCACAATAACCTAGAATAAAACATAACATTATAAGATAATATTCATACTAATATAATATTTTTTCAGAAAATAAATTAGTATCTGCATGTAAAAACTAAAAGTGATTAAGCAGATAGACAATCTGTCTCTGCTGAATCACTTAAGCCTGTTCAAATTAAATTTATTATAATTTTATTTTTAATAAAACTCTAGAATAAAAATACGAGAGAAAAACTTAACGTAGGAAGAGAGAACCCAAAGTAAAGATACTTTGTTATTTACTGACAGACAACGTCCAGATATCTAGACAGACAGACACAGACAGTGTCCCTATACAATATATATTATATATACACAGTTATTTTTTTACTTCACACTGTATTTCACACATAAGCTGATGTTTAGAAATTCCGCTCCCACTTTTCGCTAAATTCTCGACCCCTTGGGTGTTGAGTAGAAGATGGGAGTTACTTGAGCGAGGAAATGTAAACATTAAATATTTCATTCCCCCGAGCAGGAATCAAACCCACAACCGTCGCGTTTAACTTACACACTTCTGCCCTTGCGCCACAACGACCTCACTAGGCAGTTCCTAATATAAAAAAGTAATAAATCAATAATACCTGTCCAATCACAGGGCTCCCGCCGAGGAAGCCCTTGTGCGTGGCCACGGTGACCTCCAGCTGGCGAGAGTGCAGCTCCGCGAGCGGTATCGCCCACTCGAACTGCTCGTCGTACTCCGGCATGCAGTTGTCTTTAATTACCTGAAGGGGAAATCTTTAGTAGTACTTTACGGCCGATATTTCGAAGCCGTCTTGAAGTTACAACCCGCACTGTCTAAGCTGCGCTTCGCATTTGTGGGTGTTCATAGATAGTGTAGGTGTAAAGTCAATTATTTGGCCTAAATCGTTTTAAACTAGCTTTTAACAATCGGTTATGTACTGATAGCACCGTATATATTAAATTCTTAATACTTTTACATTCGATTATTAAAAGTCGAAGAAAACGTTGACACTATCATTGTACAAGAATGGATAAATGAATGTGGCCAAGCAGTAAAAAAAGAAATAAATATCGTGGAAACAGAGCTGTTCTTGATTATAAATCGTAACAAATCATTAAAAACAATACCAGCACATCAGACGAGAATAAAAGTTATAAAAAGAGGAATTATGAAAGAACGTCATTTGATGTAATTTTTATGTCGGT
Organism: Heliconius cydno galanthus; assembly: GCA_036379175.1. Lineage (NCBI taxonomy): Eukaryota > Metazoa > Arthropoda > Insecta > Lepidoptera > Nymphalidae > Heliconius > Heliconius cydno. The sequence continues at coordinate 1,332,246 of JAKRZM010000263.1, forward strand.
TTTTTTATTGATTTCTAATATTCAATTTTATTTTACTGGCCTTACTTTTACAATCACTTACTAATAATTACTTTTACAATCACAACTAATGCAAAGCTCAGCTTAACCCTCGCGAACGGCTTTCTTAACTGAACGCGTTCTATAACTCTTAGTAGTGGATAAGATGCAGGGTATAATTTTTTAATATAATTAAAAAATATGTGATCTAAACCATGATGGCATATAAGAAAACTTAATTTACTTACAACTGTCTTTCGTTTGGAGTCTTTAGAGCGACCGGGCAGTAGGTACAGCTTCACGTATGGGTCGGGAACATTTGTCGGATCCTTCAATGGTATATTCCTGAATAGTATCCAAGATTATTACGTTTATATTTTTTATAGTGAAAAGAATAAAGTATTATTATTATTTTTTTAAGTTTGAGTGACTTCTAATAAATTAACATCAGTAATTAATATAATAAATCAATTATAAAATTGCATATTTTCATTGCTAGATTATACTTACATAATTTTGTGAACTACAACATAAAGGACTTGATTTTGCATACTGTAGCGAAGAGATAACAGAATACGTCCCAAGCCAGCTTCGCCTGCAGATCTAGAAAACAACAAATTTTTAAAGTTTTACTCCACACTTCGGAAAGAAAAAACCGTTTTATAAAATGTATAAATATTTGAACGTAGATGGATTGGAACGTACGGCTTCCAAGAGCCGCGGGTTCAATCCCCGCGACGTTCAAATCTCATACATTTTCTAAAAAATAATAAAAAATATTACCAAATTGTTTGAATTCGAAATCAGTGAAAAAAGTTTACAAGCTAAAAAATAAATCATGATATGACCATAAAATTACTAAATGCTTTCATATGTCAATAATATATAGTTTATTGTAAAGTGTAATATAAAAATATTTACGTGGTCAATGACGAAGTCCTGTGAACAAGCTTTGGAGATTCACGCACCGACGGTGACTGGGCATCTTGGGGTATATCTATAAAATAACACTTATTTTTTCAGTTTCACGCTGTTACCCGCACACAGCAGGGTAGACAGAGTTAGGACACTCAGACATCCAGACACCACAAACCCAGCCCGCAACCCAAACCCGTTCCCCAGTCTACGCCGAACTTTCGAGGCATTGTGTGTTACTGTTAAGTGGCCGAACATAAGGGCGCGCTTTGCCTTGTATATAATACCAGAGCGAAGAAATGAAAACATTAATAAATAATTAAATATTTACTCGACAACCGCCGCATTTACAGTCACATTTTTGTGCCTCTGAAACACAACGTCCTCGAATGAATGACTACCTGACTGACTAAACTGACTACTACTTGAAAGTAGACATGGTTGTCTCACGGACTATTTTGCTTCTAATTAAAGATTTTCTCAATGAAACATAATAATAATCACTTCTATATAAATATTTCCATTGCCTAAACAATAATTACCAATTTCCTTAATGATTTCTTCAACAGGAATAGAGCCCTCTGAATTATTATCAAGGTTCGCTGGTGAATCTTGTATATCTTTAAGTGTGGGATTTAAAGGTAATACTGCCGGTGCGGGTGCTGCAAATATAATTTTCATTAATATATCAATCACAAGAGCTTAGAAAGGAAATATTGTTATATAAATTTGTTTTAATAACTCTGTTTTTATTTGAAAGAACAGATGGTTCTGGTGGTTGGTTCCGGTGGTATGTAACAAACGGTTGGATAAAAATGCGAAACAATATTTAAAAAAACAACAAGAACCAGTAAGAGACGATCCGATGGAAGACCCATCACTAGTATCCGAAGGCGCGGCAGGGGCGACGGGGGAGGGAACGGGAGGTGCGGGTTCAGGCTCACTGGGCGCTATAGACACTTGGTCCTCTTCGTAGTCCTCCTCCTTTATTGCTTCTTTAAGAATCTGATTAAAACAATAAGCAAATCTTATCATCTTTTTAGTTTATTTATTAAAAAAAGTTTATAATCGTTTGCTCTGCCTTTCGAAATTACTTAATTACTATGTAGTATGTACTTACATAACTTTTATAACTTAAACATATTAAAGAGCCGAGGCGAGGTGTGGCGTAGGGGTACAAGCATGCGACTGTAAATGCAACAGGTTATGGGTTCGATTCCCACTCGAGGAAATGAAATATTTATTTATATTAATTTCCTCACTCTAATAACGAGGCAAAGCGCAGTGTTAAGTTCCACCAATCAAGTCAGGAATTGGCAGAAAGTGGGGAATGGAGTGTCTTAACACTTGGTTAAGGTGGCTTGGCTATGTGCGGGATGCAACGTGGGGCTAAATTAAAAAGACTCCACCGTTAAAAAGTATTGATATAAAATATAATTTAACATAATTTTAATATTGGATAAGTGTCTTACCTTTAATTGTAATGCGAGTATAATCTTAGATTCTGGTCCAGATTTTTGTAAGTTCATTGGTTGGTTCAACATAGTAAGATTGTTTTGTTTCAGTAAGGCCGAAATACCATAGCTGAGCTGCCCTAGTTGATTGCCAGTTTTTTGATCTAAAGCCTATGGAGCAAGATAAAAAACCGTATATTATTATTATTTAAAAGATTAATTAAAATATGAACTAAATTTTATCATATATATATAAATATAAAATAAAAAAGCAAATTAAATAAGATTTCATTTTACAAAATATCGTCGGCTTCAGTGCAGGATCTTATAACTGTAATTTTTAAAAATCCGTTGAAATAATTACTTCAACTATCCCTACAATTATTAGTGCAATGATAAATTAACTTGTAGACATGCTGAGTCGATAAAACAGTAGAATCTATACTGGATTCTTCTTTTTTATAGTATTCACGTGGTTGTTAAGGTATTTTTGCATTAGAAGGTGCACTGAAGCCGACTCAACGTACACTATTAACAATCATCAATAAAAATCCTTAGAAAATATAATAATAATAATGCCAATCCAAACCTTTATTTCCAGCACATCAATTTCTGGATTTTGTACGAGGAATGAATACCCTATTTCGTACACGGGGCTGTCGGTGCGCATTTGCACCGCAGTGTTCTCCGTCTTCTTGCCGAGAGTCACCGTCAGATAGGGGTCGGGGCGGGACTGCGCGCGAGCGTTCTGTTTGTGCATTTTAAAAATCATAAGCAAGAATAAAATATGTATAAGTAAATCTTAATTTGTTCGTTAAACTTTTAGTGCACATACTTACTTTTAAAATCTTAACCCAAAATAATAAAAAATCGCACCAAATTCTGATGCCTATGCTGCCTTAATACCCATCCATTTTTTTCTCAAAGATTCTCTTAAATACAGCTCTTCTTTTATTTAAATAATTTTAAGATAATCTATTTAGTTGTAAAGGCTCGAATTTAAAAACAAATAATTTAACAAATAAAAATTGATGTCAAAAATTAATATTAATTTGCCGCTTAATTAGTACTATTAGTATTACTTACCGGTAGATGCTTGCACGAATCAATATACACGGATACCACGGCCGAACTTAGTTCTGCATTTTTCACTAGTTGAGTTTCAGTAATAGCCTTAAAAATAATAAGAGAATTTGTTTAAGTATGATATAATTATATGTATTACATTGTAAACCAAGCTAAAAATTTAAGTCAAGTAAAGCGTGCCAAAAATTAGTATTAGAATTTTATTCGAATTTTGTATGTAACAATACAGATTTTATTCAAAAAATTAGAATCCCTATCATTAATATTAAAGAATCAAACAATGAGAATAGGATATAATTCATAAAAGACATTTATGATGTAATTCATAAAAGACATTTATTAATTTTAAGAATTTTATATGCTTAAATATAAATAAGAAAATAATACAAACATGGCTGAGGTCCATGAGGTCGGTAGACAAACGGTGCCAAGACAATCGTAGGTGTACTTTTCCGGTTTTGGCTTGCTGGAGCGTTTGCCACTAAATAAAAAACATTTAAATTACTATTGTTGTTAATTTTAAGTATAGTAAGGTCAAAAAGGCCACCTTGCAGTTAACTTTTCTAAACTTTTGCGCATCGTTCACTCAGGAAGAAAATAGTCAAAATTAAGAAAACTCTTAAAATCGAATCTGCGCAGACATCTACAGTAGTAGTACAATAACTTCAAGGCCATGACACATGACTTGTTGACCGTACTGTATATTTAGTAACTAGCTATGGAGTAATAAAAAATTACCGTATCTAAACGACCGGCACGCACAACTTGTGAGATATCCAAAGAACATCTGTAAAAGTAAATATAAAATTTTAATTTTTTAGCTACCCAAAAATATGTAATATAATGAAAATATCATATAAAATACCAAAAAAATATTTAATGATTTTAAGTCAAACATTAAACCATGTTATATAAGAATGTATTTTATAATTAAAAAAACTAATTGTTAAAGGTATGTACTTGTTTTAAACCAATATTTTTATTCAATATACAACAACAATTATAAAAAAGAAGTTTTCTGCTACAACACACAACAAAAGAAGCTATAAAGTAAAAACAAATCAATAAATAGTATCATACAATAATATTTATCTGTTCTAGTTGAATGAAGAAAAAATATGTATCACTATGTTTTTTCTCCAATTTATATTAGTATTTATTTCATTCGAAGCGTACTTTTAAAGGCATTTTTTTAAATATAATTTCCTTTATTATCAGGTTAGTTTACAAAGTTGTTAAAAAAGCAAGTACAATTGTGACAGTCGTGCAACGAGTGGGAAGCTTTTTATGTAGTTTCGTGTATGTATGTGAGCGCATTTGTTCGGTGAAGGTTATATGTATATCAAATATCCATATTGAGTTTTCACATATAAATTAAAACTTAATTTATAATTTATATTATTTTGTCGAATATTAGAATGCCAAAAATATAGATATTTTACACATGTTAAATTACATGACACTATTTTTATTTCTTTTTTTTAAAGATAAGTACTTAAGTAAAAACGTTTACAGACGAACATGTATATTGTTCATTTTGTTTACTGTAGGTGGACTGTAAAGTAAAAAATAAAATTATATTATTTGTGTTAGTCAATATGACAATTTAAGTGAAAATGTTTATATGACGATAATAAAAAAAGCGTAAATGTTGTTGAATATCCGGATTTTAAGAATTTTAACTGTGGAGATCAGCCTGCTTCTTTTTAATTCCATATTATATCTATACTATTAATGCATTATAAGCACGGGCGTAGGAAGAGGTTTCGCCATGCCTCCCCAAGAATTGATTGGTGCCCCTCCCCAGGAACTTTACTAACATAAAATCATCGCCGAAAAATTAAAAAGACAATATTTACACGAACATGTCTATGCAAAACTCCAGACCCCCTCTAGAAAATATCTCTAGATACGCCCATGATTATAAGTACTATTACTATTATTAATACTATTAAATATATTTTTTTATTACAAACCAAGATAATAAATAGGTTTTTCCGCTGAATTATACATAGAAAAGAATAAGAATATAATTATGGTTGAAATGCGTTCGAATAGTAAATTGCATTTATGTATGGTCTGTGAATATAAATAGATACGAAATGAGCATATGTCAACGATCAACTACAATGGACATGGTGGCGCGGCGTACAATGCATGTTGCAGTACGGTGACGACCGACCTGCCCAGCCTCTCGTCCCTGCCCGCGCGGTCCCAGTCGTACAGCTGTATGGAGACGCGCGCGCCACTGTGACTCAGCACAGACTGCCACAATTCACTCGTTTTATATATTTTTATATATAAACATACGTACACATACACACAATGTTAAAATATAGCGAGTCAAAAATATTAGTCTGCTTTTGTAAAATATTAGTTTAAATAATATAAGTAGGTATAGGTTGAATAAAAATAATATATATTAAGATAAAAATAAAATCCTAAGCCTTCGTAAATATGCCACCCGTATAAATAAAATAACAACAAATAAAAGCAAACCACACGCAAATATGTTTCGATATAATTCTATTTGACTTATTAAATATTAACCTTTACATCATCTAAATGTATTAATATCAGGAACCACATGTAATAAATATGTAAAATGATGATGAGGCAGTCGTGAAGCAGTGATATAGTCCTTAACTGCAATGTCGATGTTTGTGGGTTGTATTCTAGCATAGGGTAATGAATTATTTTCATTTCCTCGATTTGGTATTAATTGAAAGTGGGGAACGCAGTATTTGAACACTATGCTAAAAAAAGAAAAAAATAAATGATGTAAAGGTCAGCGCAAAGGTCCCAAACAGTGTAGGTAGGGGCGGCACGGACCTGCCTAGATAGTCATCGTTCTGTATGCCCATCCCCGGGTCCCAGTCCCACACCTCGCACTGCAGCACCTGACTCTTTCTTGAGCTTATTATAGCCTTCGGACAAATCGTAACTCGTTAATCTTTGCCATTCAAAAAATTGGAACTATTATGGACATATTTTAATATGACGTTCCCTTCCCTTTCTTTACAAAAAAATAATGTGTACCTTGTTTGTAAAAAAATATATTTTTCTTTACCTAAATCTTATATTTAATTTCTTTTTAACATCCTATATAAAATGAGTATAATAAAAGAAATATAAAAATATATTTATAGATTTTTTAAAAACTCTTAAAATGTAATACTTGATCTACAAATTTAAAAAACATTTTACAACTTATCAATAAATAATACATATATATATACTTATAATTACTAAATCTATAATTAAAGCATAAAGCCTAATATCTAGTGTAATACTTATAAAATATCGGATAATTGTTAAATATTGTAGAAAAAAAAAAGCAAAAATAATATTAATAATAAAAAAGAAACAATATTCCGATATTTTAAAATTATAATATGCAATTAGTGTTAGGTGCTTTTAATCAAAGAACAACATATAAACAAGCATTTTTAAGTAGCGTTCCATAAAATAGCAGCATGTATACAGCACCGTACTAGCAGCATTTCTATATACCATAAAGAAAATGTGCTGTACGATTTTTCTACTTATGTTAAGGCGATAAGGCCCTTTTTCCTTTCACCACCGATTCCCTTTTCCACCATCATACTAACCTGCCCAGTTTGTCGTCATCGTTGCCTTCGTCCTTGTCGAAAACTTCAATATCCAACGATTGCCCGATCGATTGCATTATCCGCGCCTGTACGCCAAACGCAAGTCCCACGCAAACATAAGTAAGGAAAACATCATCATTTCTGGCACATCCAATGATTTGAATGCATATAGCGGATTAGCATTCAGAACAATGCAAGCAAGATCTTTCAAAAATGTAAAAAATGCTAAGGATAAAAAACAACAAAACCATATCATATATATTATTAATGGGGTAAAAAAAAGAACACAATATTATGATAAATTAATAATTTCAAAGCCATGTTTCAAAACTCTTACATAATTATATTTTTATAAGTATTAAAGAAAAATTCTATGAAAGTTTTACAAAGAAAGCTAACTAGAAATGTTATGCTGAACAGCTTGAAAATTATTGCTGATTTTTAATAAATGTAAAATTTTTAAAGCAAAATCATGAAAATAAGGAATATAAAAAGTATTAAAATACATTCAGTGTAAAAAGAAAGAAATTCATTCTCATGCAATAAAAATGCACATGTAAGACTTTTTGTTCTGGTTTCGTTTTATGCTAAATAAAATCACATGCTCAGAAAAAAATATGCAGTATTAAAATTTTATATATCATTCATTTATAAATAAAGTTAGCCATACAGTTTGAAAATTAGTTTTGTGTCATCTGCTCCGCAAAGTAGTAAACCTTAAAAATCATATCCCATTTAAAGTTACCATTCATTATTTTAGAAAATTAAATTTAAAGAAATTATCAACGGTACTCACCAAAGAACCAAAAACAGACAAAAGAGAACACAATCTAAAATTCATAAGATCTACAAGTGGTCTAAAATAAAAAAAATAAACAAGTGCATTCCCCGTAACCGTGCTAAAATAGTGCACAGATAAAAAAAGTGTTAAGAAGACTATTAGGTTAAAAATTGCATACAAATTATAAAGTGTATATTATTAAGTTTATTCACCTCGCACCAAAACTCCCATCTTGGATTGATGTTGTTATCAATATGTTTTGTCTTCCATTGCTGCGCGCCGACCGTTATGATGGCGTAAGGGTCTGATTTACCCTTTCCTGCAAATTGTAATGTTATTATTAATTTCTTTAGGCCATGTAATGATTTTGTTTTTATTAAGACGTTCGTTACGTTACGTTCTTCAATTTGAGAAATAGTTACACATACATGAGTAAAAAAAATCGCCTACTCGAGGAAATTAAACATTTAATATTTTCATTTCTTTGTTCTAGTACCGAGGCGAATCGCGGAATTGAGTTCTCATACCCAACACGCAATGCCTCGAAAATTCGGCGGAAAGTTGAGGACGAGCGTCTTAAAATTAGGTTCCCTCTGCCTACCCTAATATATGCGAGATATGGCATGAAGCTGAAATAAAATCTATATGTACAATTTATACATGTATAACGGATTTATAGTAAAAGAAATTGAAATTTGAAATTTGCACCCACCTAACATGGATACATCTTTCTTCATGAGATTCTGAGCTTGTACTAAGTGAATTCTTAACACACCCTGCAAAAATAAATCATATTATAAATTTAGACAGGACAATACACGCAAATAAAAATATAGCATTCAATTGTCAATATTATTTGCATTTATTATTATACACTAATAACGAAATTCATTTTTATATTTTATGCCGCATATTTAGAAGAGAGACAGAATAAAATAAGAAAGGAAAATAAAATAAAAAATAATACTAGTCCAACAATGTATACTTATTTAGCATTTACATTTTAGTATCTGAAGTTATAGAAAATAAAACTTAGTTTTTTACTCAAAATACGTATAGTTTAGTACTTACTTCAGGTTCAGGCATGCGAAGATCAACAGTAGGTATTTCATCGCTTAATTTAATAGGTAATTTGTTTGGTAGCACCATCATCTTAGCCACTTGCTCTACAATGCACCTACGTAATATGTCACTGTAAAAATAAACATAATATTTTTAATGATCTTGCTCATATACTATGTGTATATTAATCATAGGTGGGCCATTGCTTTCTCATTAGAAGTAAAATCAAAATAGACTGTTCTCCACTTTTACCCTAATGTTGTTACATTGCCTGTTGGGTAATGGGTCCTTTGCCACACTATGTTTTAATAAAATTATTTAAATATATTTTCTGCAAAAGTTATTTTTTTATTGAACCCAATACCATCGCCTCTACATGCAGGAACTGTCTTATTACACAATAATGGCACTTATGTTCATGGTCTACTAACACTACATTATACAAGACATAAATATAAGTTGATAACAAAATTTTATAGGTTTTTACAGCTGCACGCTGTACCCCGCATATAGTAAGGTAGGCCCAGACACTCCATTCCCCATTTCTCGCCGAATTATAAATAAATATAAAAGTTAATTAACCTAAATCCAGGCATGTCCAGTATATCGGCTGCACCAACCAAATTGAAGTCAATGGACGGATTGTTCAGGAAAAATACTTGAAGACCTCCCACTAGCGGCATTTTGCTGATGAGAGGCTTCATCACGACCCGCATCATGCCATGGATCTGGGGGAGTGGTCAAGTTTTTATTTCTTTATTTATTTCTATCTCATGTTATATCTCGTATAGCAGGAGGAACCTAATGTATAAAATATTCAGTTCCACTTTACGTGCAGTTTTCAGAATATTTACACAATACAATATTACATTTTATTCCTTCACACACAGTTTAATATATTTTTATCACTGTCACCGTACAATTTAACTACAATCATTATCAATTGTATTATTTCTTAACTTTTAATTAACAAATTACACAATTGATAAAAATTGCGATTGAGAATTTATGTCATCAAATTTCAAGTATAATAGATTATTTCTATCTCTTATGATTATTAAATACAAAAGTCCTGTTAAAAATATAAACAGTAAAATGTGTTTCGTTTAATGAATATTGTTTTATAAATTAAAAGCATAATTCTTACCTGAAGATCCTTAATGCCTCCTCTGATGCGTTGAAGAACAAATGAAATGTCACAATCACCAGCATAACTGCAAATGTTATAAATATATAAAAAAATGTATCATTTTACAACAAACCTATATCAAAAAAATAAGTAATTGTGTTTCAATTAAACGCCTACTAATGAAACATAATTACAAAATACACTCATAATACCATGGCAGATGCAAAATGCAAGAGCAACATGCATTCTGTATAGCAGATTAAGTTAATCTATATATACTTTGAAGATGACAAAAATTATAATAAGGAGAACCTACTAATATAAAAGAATCCAATCCAATACAATAATTTTTAAATTGTTTGTGTGTGCGTTTCCGATAGCCGATTTAAATATTATCTTTATGGAAATCGGTTCATAAATAAAAAAGTTATGTCGATATGAAGTATTTAGTTCGACAAAATGGCTACAAAATAAATGTTTTATTAAACTAGTTGGAACTTTAGTTCTATGTATATTGTCTTTTAAACGATAATTCATAAATTAAACACGAAATCTCTAGAAGACTTTTTAAAGTTTTAAAATTTTAAATATTTTGTAAGATACAATATATTCTTTATAAATACTTTTAAAAATATAATCAATCTGACGTAAATTATAACTACACAACATTAAAATATTTACTCGAACGATTCTTCCTTAAAAACAAATAGAACATGTACACAAGCAATGTTCGATAATGGCTAGTCTAATTAGAACTTTATCGTAGACATTATCGCCTAGAATATAAAAATAGACATGAATACCGTTACCTCATTTAGATGCTTAGACACATTAACATACTATTTACATAATCAAGAACAGCCAGGAGCTTTGCAAATGAGAAAACTAAAAGAAAATCTGTAACACAAGGAGTGGAATCTTGTTATATTTTTATTTTAATTATGAGTTGAATTCAATTATGTTGTCTTCACGTATTTAGCGAGAGAGAGAATCTTTAATCTAACTTTTAAATATTTTTTCGCGAATTTAGTGATAGGTTCCATTTCTACATGTTAAAAATATATTATTCATTTTAAAATAAAATAAAACTAACTATGATCGATAGAGTTTAATAGCACAGATTTTCATACTAATAAATATATAATTGGAATGGTATTTTACTAATAATATCCATATTCTTTAAAATAAATCAATATCGCTAGTTGGATGTGGTATTTCCTTTATAAAAAAATATGTATTAAATTATAAAATGTGTATGTAGGCGATTTATCGCGATTGATGTATTTCACTGCAGCTGTGTGCAAATATGACTTATTGTAGGTATTTTAAATATTGAATGTTTGAATCATTCCTTCGTTATTAGTAATGTTTGATGCAAGTTACTCATGCATATTAACCATATTTGCATAAGAGAGTACTCACAATAAGTCAACGTCCATGATGATTTCATCCCTAGAAAGGTTCTTATCGTAGACTTTAACGCCTCCGACTCGCGGCGCCTGTGAACAAATAAATTTTCATTATCGCGCAAATGGACATCAATAAAAATGATTTTGTGGAGTTAATAAAGCTATGGTTATTTGAAATTAATCTGTAACCATTTTCATAAAACGATCTACTGCGATATATTGCTATGGATAAGAATTGTTTTCCTCAAGTTTTTAGATGGAATTTTTATGTTTGCTTCGAGTTTCGATTATTTCGAGTATCCATCGGTGTATCTACCTATTTACTAACATAATATTTAACTAGTAATTCTATACTACTTACTTTTATCAACTACGAAAAACGTTATATTTTTTTTAAATAAGAGAAGATTTCAAAAAATACACAAATACACTTACAATAGTACCGAGAATCATTCGTTCAAATTTGAAACCATTCAGTTTGAAGTTAGACAAACTCTCAGCCACGGCCGGTTCTATGGAGTCTTTCAATAGTGATCTTGCATAATGGTTTACATTCGGCCAAACTTGTAGGAGAATCTGTTTAAACATACTTAATATGACTATCAACACATTAATCTGAATATATACGAGTATATACACCTAATATAGCTGCCGCCTTTTTAAGGTTTTCATTTTGTCCCTACGTAAAACTTACAGCTTCACGCTGTATTCCGCACACAGCAGGGTAGCCAGAGGGAACTTAGTGTTAAGACACTCCATTCCCCACTTTCTACCGAATTCTGGAGGCATTGCGTGTTGAGTGGCAGAACTCAACGCCGCGCTTTGCCTCGACACCAGAGCGAAGAAATGGAAATATAAACGTAAATAAATATTTCACTTCTTCGAGTGGGGATCGAACCCACAACCGTCGCGGTACACTCACACCCTTGTGCCGCTGCGCCTTTTGTGTTAATTATGTGATTTATTTTAATACTTACTCGGTTCAACCATTCCGCTCTTTCTACGTCGGGGAAGAATACCTAAAAGAATAAAAGTTCATTATATTTATACCATTTAGTAATAAGATTTATAAAAGTAACAAATTCAATCATATTTATTACCCAAGCCGGAAGATCGTCAAGACGCGCGAGAACAATATCTTTCTCCGAAGAAACTGCAGCTGTTTTGGCCAGATTACGTCTATATTCGTTTTCTCTCCGCCATTGGTCTCTCATTACAGATAAAATGACGGGGCCTATCAACCAGGCGACGCTCCATTGCATATAACCAACTAAGTACACGGCTCCCACTATAGCTACCTGCAAATTAAATATTTAATAAGTAAGCGGTACACGTTGTACGACGCCCACAGCCTCCGCATTTTCTGTAGTTTTAACGAGCGGTAATTAGAATGTAAGCCGCGAATTAAATTTTTATATTCAATTGTTATGACAAGATGATATTGTACGTTATTTAACGTTCACATAATACCTACATATGATATGTAAATAATTATTTAAAAATTTAACAATTAACTATTACAATTACGTATTACAAGTATTTCAATTAAAACAAATATAGCAGATGTTTAATAGAACTTTTGTTGTATACAATAATTATTATGGCACATTAATATGATTGTTATCAATGTTGAATGTATGTTGAATAAAACATGATTATTTCAAATAAGTTTTCTTAAATTTTAACTAATTTATTAAAGAGATCGTAGTGGCACAATCGTGTACTGACTGTAAGCGCGAAGGTTTTGGGTTCGATTCCCACTAGGAGAAATGAGTTTTTATATATTAATCATTTCATTTCCTCGCTCTGGTAACAAGGCGCGACATAGAGCTCCGCTACTCAATACGCAATGCATCATAAATTCGGCTGGAATTGGGGAACGAAGTGTCCTAGCACTACATTCCCTAGGGTAGACTACTAGTATAGGCAGGATACAGTGTACAACTCAAATAAAACCAACGTATTTATTGTAACTTCGCAGCAAATCAATAGCAAGTCAGCCTGCCAAGTTTTCCATTATATTATATTAGCCTCGTTCCATTTTAAACATGTTCCTTATAAATTTTACGTCTGCTGAGGTCATACAATATAGTTTACCATAATAAAGGCCATCATGGCTGACTGGTGATGCACGTTAACTTCCCGTCCAGTTGGAATATTTTTAGCGTGAATGATGTCATCTGAATTATTTACTACCAACTAAGCTTCTAATGTTACTACTTACTTTATATAAACTATATCTAAAAAAGCAGTGACTGAATTTAAAAAAAACACGCGATGGCGCTCAAGGGTTGTTATTTGTGTAAAATTTTTGTGTATACTTTTAATGCCCATTACGCAGAATATGAAAGTTTATGTGTTCTCCTTATTTACCCTAAAAGGAGATGTGTGAAGCAGTCAAGTGCGAAACCCGTCCGACTAGCTCATCCTACGGGTTCCTTACTGATTTCATTATGATTTTAATAAATTTTATTCTATGATTGATGAACCTAAATTTGCAGACATATGCACAGCTATAAATTACTATTGTATTTTGTATTGCATGTCACTTCTTGTAGACTATGATAGTAATAAATTTAATCTTATCTAGATAGTAAATAGCACTTACAAATCTAAACAACATAATGTATTTTTAAAGTGGGAACTTTTAAGAACAGTTGACTATAAATAGTCATGATTTTTATTATATTATAAAAAAAATTGACACACAATCTAATTAAAATTAAGAAGAGAAAAATGATATTTTCTCAAAAATATTTCATTATATTAAAATTAAGATTAGTCTTAAATTGGAGTAGAAAAAACAGTACAAATTGATAACAAGAAAACGAAGGTTAAATGCCATTCTTATGATTCAAAACTTCTAATTTGAATTTGAAGGTTATACTGACTCAGATACATAATTATCTTAAGGTGTTTATATGTTTATTTGAAAAAGAAAGAACCTAATTAACGTTATATATATATTGATATTATATTTTTATTGCAAACATATTTTCTTTTTTAATATGAATACTTAATATTTTAAGCTATAAAAGAGATAAAATATTATTACTATAAATTTATATTATATTAAGTTATACTACTTATGACATTCAATATTTTTACTAAAAGGAGATGAACATTCCTCACAAATAATAATAAAAAATCTAAAACAAAAATATTTTTTCATAATCATCATATTTTTATAAATGTTTTGTTTATATAATTAGAAAATTTTCAATTTAGATTCAAATAGTAAAATATAAAATCAAGATTATTACTTATGAGTAGGAATAGAAATATTATATTTTTTTTAATTTGTTTAGTGAGATAGGAATAGAAAATAAATCTTAATATATAAGCTTACCTTTTTAAAAAATCTGTAAATAACTGAGACCACACTCATATTTTCATCACTGCTTACTGGGAGCGCAAATTTGCTATTCGTTGTCATTTTGTTGTCACTTGCCTAAAAATAAAAACAATATTACTAACATAATATATAAAAATTAATAACAGCCCCTTCTAGATTAATGTGCATGCCTTTTGCTTTTTAATATCGTGAGCAATATTTTTTTATAAGCGTAGCTACTGCATTTCGTTAAAGAATAACACACAAGACATCTATAAAAATAATAACATACCATGCTGATTGTGAACAGTGCAAATAGTACGATCAACGTTGCATATGTACTGTAAAAAATACTAAGCCTGATCTAAACACTTATTACAATGAACTAGAAATTGTTCTACAAAAGGCTACGTAAATTTTAGGCAATTACCAATAATATTTATGTCAGCAATTGGAGTCTTTACATCTTCCTAGCTAATGTAAGTTATATTACAAATTGCTTGCAGTTTTTAAGAAAATAATATTATTCTTAACTCTAAGGCGGTATCTTATAAGACGTAAGTATATGACAAATGGTTTAAAATCCTGATTTGAACACATAAACATGACATTACTGATTACATAGATAATATTTATTATTCACTTCGTCGCTAGGGTTGCCCTGTTATTTAAGATCGAATAGTAAAAAAATCGATTTATAGTCTAAAAACTCTATTGCAATAATAAGGAATAGTACTAGTGCTAATAAGTATTACCATAGACGTAGCCACTTAGAATAATGGATGGAAGAGGAGTTTTATATCTCTTGATCCATAAAACCACATAACGAGATTAAACACAAACGCAAGTGTAGCTCGAAAATCGCATGCAAAATCACAAGTTTACGACTCCCGTGTTTTTTAATTTCAGAGTGAAAGTACTAGGCAAATCATTGCTGTGTCCACTGTCCAGTACATATACGATTATGCCGCGAGTGGTGCGCAAATAGACTCGCTCGATCGGGAAGTACTACAGGTTCATACATTGCGTCCACATGCAAACGCGCGTTTTACGGCCATCATCCTATATTATAGCCCAAGATCCCAGGGCCTCCAGCCTTACGTCATTTTAGCAAAGCTGAAAGTTTGAGGGCTATTAGTCTTATATGTAGTTAAGACAGTATGCGTACTCACTAAATTGAAAGTGAGGCTCTTTCAGAGGTAGCGCTAAATAAAGGTACATTTCTATCTGGGAGAATGATCGAGCCATCGGATTGGTCCGTGAGTAATATATTATGTAAAATTGAGATGTGTTAGGATAACGTAGTTTGAGCAACTTTTTGGACGTCTAGCAGGAGTAGACCCACGTAATAATAAATATATATTTCTGGTACTAATAAATATATATTTTTTACATTATTCTTAATAACATATTTAAATACGAGCGTTTTTACTTTAACGTAGGTAGTGTACATTAAGTTGGCACTACCTCTGAAAGGGCCCCACTTTCAAGTTAGTAAGTCAAAATTGCAGCTTTGCTAAAATGAAGTAGATCTGGAGGTCCTGGGATCTCAGTCCATTACTTATATTAGTTATATTTTCAAATTATCAAGTTTAAAATGAATTTGCCAATTGAATGCGAGATAGGTCACTATTTCAATTCGTGAAATTAAAACCAGGTAACATTTAAGACCAGTTTTTTTTTAAACTATAGAGAATAGTTTGATCAAGCCAAAAAGAGAGGAGTGCATTTGCTGCATTAAATTTAGCATTTTAATTTGTTAACAAACGTATGACGCCTATATATTAAATTTTATTTTTTTATATTTGTAAATATAATAAAAATATAAAATTTAATAAATAATATCCTACAGGCAACATGATATATATGTAAATAAAACAAAAGTACCTTTTTCAAAATAAAATATATTGTTTCCAAAAATGTTTCTTATAATAAAAATTTAGTCTTTTTCGATTAAGTTTAATTTTATGACTAAATAAAATACAATACACATATAAAATATTTTTCTTACTAAAGTTAGCAGATGTTATGTATAAAAAGTCAAAATTGGTAATTATTCTGACTCAATTATTTATTGACTGTATCATAATCTCGTTAATTCAATCTCGATAACATTAATATAGGTGTATTACAACTTTCCTTAAAACAAAAATAATGCAATTAATAAATATGTTGATGGAATGTGCACATATTGTTATATAGGATATTGTATTTATACATTCATATCTAATTACAGTATTATATTTAAAAATATTATTTCCTTGGTTATTCTTTTAACAAGGTATATTTAATAACTACTGGCTGATCGAAAACAAAGATCAAATAAAGAAATTCCCTTTAATAAAAAAAGAGGTATAGTCCTCGATTTTAATTAAACACACTTTTTTTTTGAAGACTAGATTTGATTAAGGATGGCATATTACTTGAATTTATAAAATATCTAGATTTATCAAATATATGTATGTATCTTATGCATAATCATAAAAATGCAAATGTATCATCTATACATCTATACATCATTCTATATAGGTACAGTAAAAATATTTAAAATTATCTATTAAGACTAGCTAACTTAAAAAGGTTAAGGCACATTCTTAAAGTTATACATTCCACATATATAAATATTTGATTATTAGCTATTGTAAAAATACATGTTATACCTGGTGACTGGAGTTACTTATATTAAATATATATTTAAAAAGTATAAAAATTGCATCGATTTTCTGAACTCTACATAAATATTTTATTTTGTTAAAAAAAGTGATTCAGTTCATTTCGAAATAAGATCTAAAAATCCATAATTAACTTAATTATAAAAATATATTGTTACTTTTCTGCTACATGTCACTTAGCGTAATAGCAATTTTAGTTTCAAGCTATCGCATTATAAAAAAAATGTTTACA
Source organism: Heliconius cydno galanthus (assembly GCA_036379175.1). Lineage (NCBI taxonomy): Eukaryota > Metazoa > Arthropoda > Insecta > Lepidoptera > Nymphalidae > Heliconius > Heliconius cydno. Next base: position 1,349,928 of record JAKRZM010000263.1, read on the forward strand.
GATAAAGTACATAAAACCAAATTGAAACTTAATAATCTAGTATAATTAAAATGTATATATAACTCCATATGTTTATTCACTCCATATATATTAAGCTGTGAGATGTTTTATTTTATCCAGCAATGCGTCGCAAGTTTTCTTGGCATCGCCTAACAACATAGCTGTGTTTGGATTGTAGAAGATAGGATTGTCAACTGCTGCATAACCAACACCCATTGACCTCTTCATAACAACCACCTGGAAAAGGGTTGTAATTTTATTCTGGTACATTTCAAGGGACAATATGAATGTATCTTTGAATACATAAGAAATTTGAATTTAATCAAAAAGAAAATAAAGGAAAATTCTAAAATCAAATATGTGCAGAAATTTACAGTTAACTTCAGGACGGCCAAGACTCGTCGACCATACTGTAAATGTATTACAACATTCTAAAGAGACTACAGTAGTAAGAGTTAGTTTTGTTCAAAAATTATGAACCCTTAAATATAATTAATATTTATGTAGAAATAAGTAAATTAGAAAATATATTAACCTGGTCAGCCTTCCACACTTTTAATACAGGCATACCCGCAATGGGAGAGTTCGGGTCGTCTTCCGCTGCACTGTTTACGGTGTCATTTGCACCTATATACGGAGAATAAATTTCATACAAAATGGGTTTATTATGATTGATATGCTACATTTTTTAAATGGAGGAAGAGCGATTAACGGAAGTAAGGCAAAAAATATATATATTAGAAGCTATAGCTGCTCTATGCTCTAACTATTCTTACCGATAACTAATACAAGGTCAGTCTCAGGAAATTCTTCATTAATTTCCTCCATCTCAAACACATCGTCATATGGAACTCCTGCCTCCGCGAGCAATACATTCAATTGTCCGGGCATGCGGCCTAAAACAAGGAAACCCTTTGATAATGATAAATCTCTTTTAATTACATAAATATTGCTACATTTAACACATTGTTTTAGAATAAAGGAAGGAAAATTGTAATGCACCTGCTACAGGATGAATAGCGAATCGTACTTTTTTGCCAATGCCTTTCAGGATGTCTACCAGTTCAGCAATTGGATATTGCGCTTTTGCTACACACAATCCATAACCTGTTGAACAAAAATCAGATATTATACATGAACAACGTATAAATTTGAACAAATATTTTGTGATTGTGTTGGATAGGTACTGCATTTATGGAGGAATGCTTATAGCATCTAGGCTACATTACTTTACGTGAATCGTTTCGATATCAACCTGTGGCCAAAATAACGTGAGGCACTTATATTCAGATATTAATAAAATAAGTATCCAATTACCGGGAGTAATAATAATAGAAGACGAACGATGTATGAGATCGGCCACAGAGTCAACATTGAGTTCGGTGTGCGTAGCGCCGGAAGGACGTGCGGACCCACTGCTGGTAACACCATATCCTCCAAGTATAACGTTAGGAAGCGATCTGTTCATTGCCTTTAATAAAGTTTATTTAAATAAATAGCCATTTTATTTAACTATTAAAGTGCCAGGTACATGAATGTGTATAATAAGAATAGAGACATAGTGGATATTTGAAAAATAGTATTTAATTAAATCAAACTATTTCAGTTTCACAATTGTACTCATCTGTAAAGAATCATGATCTACATCTAGTGCCGATATAAAAAAGAATCTAAAATCAAAAAATAAATTACCTTCACGCTGTATCCCGCAAACAGAGGTGTGGGCAGATCAAACCTAGTGTTAAATACACTCCGTTCCCCACTTTCCACCGAGTATAGGAGTCATTGATACCAGAGCGAATAAATGAAAATATACATTTAAATAAATATTTTATTTCCTCGAGTGGGGATCGATCTCACAACCAACCAGTCGCATCTACAGTCACATTTTGTGCCTATGCGCGCCACGACTGGCCTCAATTTACTCTACACAATTATTTCTTCAGATTAAGATTTTTTCTTTTATTTAATTCGTACCTTGCACATAATATAAGACAAAATGGCTCCAGAGCTACCAATGAGTGCTCCAACAATGGTCATGAGAGAATTGTTCAACATAAATCCTTCCGCACACAGCGCCCAGCCAGAGTAGCTGTTCAGTACTGTGATGACCACTGGCATATCAGCACCTGTGATGCAACAAAAATAAACCTGTGATATATTTGATGCATTTAACAAAAAAAAAAGCCGAAAACAGTTAACAAATATTATTTATATGTTACAATCGTTATTTTTAGTTATTTAACATATATGATTTATCTTCCATTAGGAACACTAAATAAACTAAAATAATGTTAAAAATGTATTTACCCTACATAATTATTGTCATTTATATGTATATAGCTAACAAATTAAATATAACAAAAAACGAACCACCAATAGCAGCTGTGAGCGTAAGTCCCTGTATACCACTGAGTACAGCGGCTGCTGATAACAACGGGAGCCCTGGGGCTTCAGGGAAGGCTAGTAGGGCTCCTCCGCAGCCCAGCGAGCCAGCAAGCAGGCCGGCGTTGATGGCGTGGCGGCCGGGCAGGAGGAGTGGCGCTGAGGACAACACGCCTTGCAGTTTGCCGTACGCGACTAGTGAACCGCTGGGTTATGGAATACTATGATTATTACTTTTATAATTTTTCAAATATTGATTTGCAATGTGGTTTTTTTTTTCAATTTCATGCTTTATCTCCCAGGTAGCTGGGTATGCAAAGATAATCTAATGCTAAGCACCATGATGAACAGATTTATAATGTTATGATTAGAGTAAAAAAAATATTTAAGAAACTAAGACACACACTTAACACTGTGACGAGAATTCTAATAGTTTTGTACATTATGACATTATATTTATTTATTTAAGGATATTACATTTATTTTATTAAAATCTTGTATTATATTGAGATTTGTATGATAGGTTGATTGAAAATTTAATAAGCTTAATTAATAAAACTAAATTGTACATTCATTTTTAGTTTTTGTGTTCTATTTTATTCTTCTTCTTTAATATTAAAGACAAAAACTAAAAACAATATTTTTGTTTAATACTTATATTTACTATATTTACTTACGTGAAAGTAATACCACCGATGTAAGTACCCAAAAAGAGGGAAGTCTTCAGGGTAGCTGCAGTCGGATCCAAAGCCATCGCGGGGAAATCGTGCATGTATGTAGCCACGCATGTTAACACCGCCGCCATACCTACCAAACTGGTATTTAAAAGATTTAGGTCTTAGTTAATTTTGTAATTACTAAAGAATAAATAAAATATATTTTAAAATATAAAAACTTCTTTGTGAGTCATTTACTTCATATCTAAAGGTCTGATGAAAATTACTTAATTAGGATAATGTAAATGTTCTTTTTTTTAAACTATGAATGGACTACATAGTATACATTTCAATCATGTGAGGCCGTTTCTATATTTTTTAAAATATATATATTTTTAAAAACGATAAAATTAAAAATGTATCTACAAAAACCAATCATCATGTTATACAAAACAGAAATCTACTTTATATGGAAAGAAAACGAAGCTCAATGTAATCCACTTTAAAGAATAAAATGTAATATTAAAAGCATAGTAAAACAATATAATTCATAATTACCTGTGGAAACCAGCCACAAGTTGAGGCAGGTCAGTGATTTCAATTTTCTTAGCAATAGTTCCACCGATAAGACCACCAATACCTGCCACGCCGAGCATTTGTGCCAGGACCTCTGCACTAGGTGTCAATAACCCTAACGTTGCCGCTATTCCACCAGTTACACCAATCTTAAAATATGAAAATAAAGAAATATTAATAATTATCCTTTAAAAATAAGATAAAAATAAAGCATATATAATGCAATCTCATATTACTAAAGAATCATCAAAACTAGACGAGCTAAAACTCAAGAGGCCACATTTAATTATTTTTATGTACAATGTAATTATATAAATTGTTTAGACTTTACAACATTCATGGTAATATGAAAATAACTACATTGCTGACTACATTACTACTATCTCTGTTAACTTATAAAAACTATAACTTTGAAAATGAATTTTATAGTGAAAAAAATAGTATTTTTTATGAATTTACAAAAAAAACATAACAGGCATAGGAATAATGCTTGAAAGTCTTCACTGTCTCAATGCCTTTACAATGATCAAAAGATTAATGCTAATGCCATCAAGATTACAATGAGAGGGCGATCTCGAGTCGAGTCTATAAGCTACGTCTTTTTCTTTATGAATGCCTTTTCTAATCATTGATTGCATTTATAATAAATATGTATATAAGAAAATGTATTAATGAATTACTAACCATTCCTAGATAATTTCCTTTTCTTGCTGTTGCTTGTGAACTAAGGCCCGCTAAAGCACCGACACAGCATAATGACGACGCAAGATATGCCATTTGATGCACTTCTGGATATCCCTACAAAAAATATTTATGCTTAACATCTCGTAAGGTATGAAGAGGAAACCTATTGTTAAATTACATTTTCGAGACAGCGTGTTGAGTAGCGGTACTCAACGCCGCGCCTTATCTAGTTATCCGAGCGAGCCAGGGGGAATCTCACCACAACCATCGCAATTACAGCCAAGAGACCGCTGCACCACAACATTTTCTATCTCTAAAAATGATATACAGTTACTTGTCACTATATTAATAGATTGATCTGATGATCTGATCACTGAACAATATCTATTCATTATTAGGCAATTTAGTAAGTAAAAGAGAAACAAATATATTATGTTAGTTACCTGCATGGCTGTTGCCAAATATCCTCCTAAAAGGGCTGCTGCAGGAATGCTGTATAAATATCCATATTCTGGTGGGTCACCTGGCCTGCATAAATATTTCCATAAAATTTTATTCTAATCAATAAAGCAATAACAAAAGTTAGCTATAAAGTTTCAACTGACCTTTTGAACATATCTAACATCCTCTGTGTTACTAAAAATCCACCAAATACGTTAACAAATGATATAAGAGCCGCAGTACTAGCTAGCCACTGTAAAAAAAGGAAAATATTTGATTATACTAGATGTTATATATAATTATTACTCTTCTCTTCCATTTATCTTTCACAAATATTTTTTTTTTAAAATAGAGTGGAAGCGTCAGCGTTCCTTTTACTAATTAGTTTTCAATCAAAACTATGGGTATACGTACGCAAAGTAGTTCTCATACCAATAGTAAAGTATAGTTATGGTTGCCAAATTATAAAGATAACAAACAAAATAACTTCACAACACAATATAGATATAACCTGCACAGGAGTCTCGGGTACGTATCCACCGCCCATCAACAGCAAGCCGCCCACCGCAGTGATACCAGACACGGCGTTGGTCACCGACATTAGCGGAGAGTGTAACGCCGGGACCACACCCCAAACTGTATGGTAGCCGACTACACCTGTAATTTTATGATGAATGATATTTTTTGAACTTGATATAAGCTAATTTATACAAGATAGCCCAAAACATTAGAATAAATACATTTTATAGCAAATAATTAATCAGTTTTTTTTGGAGAGTAATTTTTAGATTGTGGACACTTAAAAAATAACTTTTCACACATGCCTTTAAAATTTTATACTGCATAAAATTACTGAACGCCGTTGTTGAAAATTTCTTTAATATTTACCTGACAGTGCCAAGGTAGTTGTCATTGTAGTGAACGCAGGGTTAGGCGATGCCATTCCAAGTCCGATTAAGCTGGCCAGTCCTATAGAAATTGTATTTTTTTTATCAAATGTAGAAAGCATTATTAAATAACTTTTTAAAATATGGTAACTAATTTTTCTAATGTGTGATAAGTTTACATGATAATATTATGTACTAAATAAATGTGTAAAAATAACAACCATTTCAAGATTTAAAGTAACATTCAGTTAATATTTCACATATTTTTTGGTAGCAATAAACTGATAAAATAAATGTTAGTACTAAATATTTTTTTAACAAAGTAATCAAATTAGTCTACATAGTGACGACACACATATAAGTATTTATTTTTATTGTTTTAATATTAAATTTATAGTGATACAATTTTCACTAAGAATTACGCCTTAACCTATTAATTTACACATTTTGTTCTACAATTTCAGTCATAACCTTATGTAACTTACCAGTGGAATATAAAAATGTATCCTTCAAAGTTTCATTAAAAGGATTAGGTGGTTCAACTTTGACAGCAGCGGCAGCTTTGGGAGCTTCCGCAGGCGGCATGCTCGGGGCCGGTGGCGGCGGCCATAACAGTTCCCCGGCCTTTAGCACTATCGACCCACGAGTCACTTCATCTTCGAGATTAATGTGGAAATGGTCGTTTATACCTGTGTAAATAAACTTTTTATTATTAACAAGCCTTCGCCAGCGACTTCGCCTGCGTGAACCAATAGAAAAAACTAAAACAGTGGTGCCAATCAGTAGATCGGCAACACTGGCACTGGCACATAGTATTGTGTTCCTCCAGGAATTCCAGAAAATTGTCCTACCTCAAGGAATTCCAGAAAATTGTCGCGGACTCACCCTAAATAGAATATAAGTATGTAATACGTTTTATTTGTATAAAGGAACTTTAGCATTATTTCTTAGTCCAAAATAATGTGATATAAAGTATTTTGTATCTTTTAATTAATTAAGAAAAAATGCAACAAAAAACGCTTTTGAAATGTTATAATCTCTTTAGGTGGGTGGCAAAAATAAATGTTTGAATTTATAATAGTAAATAATATAGCTATTATATTATATTTAGCTAGAATTCTGATAAAACACTATCTACATAATAATAATATTTCCCTGTATTTGCGTACAAAACATGTACATTTCACTATCAAAAATTTTTTTTGTTTGTTGCATACATATCAGCAATATTTTTAATGCGATCTAATAAGCTTATGCCATCATTGCATTTTGATTCTAATCTACTGTATAAATAATTGATACAGGCAAACGAAATTTATTAAATAAAGATAAGAATCACGAAGTAGGTACAAATGTAAAAAGTTTGATGATAACATTTTTATTTTTGCAAAACCTGTTTAAAATACTTGTTACACAATGTCTGTTTACGGGGTCAATGCTCGAAAATTCGTATGCCATATGTCTATACTTACATATACCATAAGTAGTAATAATTATGATAGTAATATCTACATTGAGAACGAAAGTGAAGTTTACAAAAATATATTTTTAAACGGTAGAGGCCAAGTGTACAAGAGCGTGACTGTAACGCGACGTTGTGGGTTCGATAATACTAGGCATTGATGACCAAACATTTAAAATATATCTGTACTGAATTTTCATTAAAATAATAAAAAAAACGTTGTTAACTTACCCAAGCTTAAAAGAAATGCGGATATGTTATTAGCATATAGGGTAGAAGCATGAGCGGGCATTCTACTGGGCAAGTCAGTGAGACCAATGTGGGTGACGTCGTGCACTTTGGTAATCTGGCCCTTGGTTGTAGTTTGTATGTTTCCCCCCATTTCAGCTGCTAAGTCTACAATGACACTGCCTGGCGCCATGTCTTTAATTGCATCCTGGAAAGGAATTACATAGATACCACTCTTGCCATTTTCTTGCACTTACAAATAACTATTATCTCTTAAGCTCTTAAGTTAGTTAAGTTAGTTCAGAATAAGTATTAAGGAGATTGAAGGAAAAATAAATAATAAATTTAAAAAAAACATACTTTGTGAAGAAATGTTGATTTATTAATGTAACATACCTCTAATATAAGCAAAGGCGCAGGCTTGCCAGGAATGAGAGCTGTACTAATAACTACATCGGATGTGCGAGCCTCTTTTCCCAAGAGAGCCCGTTCCGCATTGAGGAACTCCTCACTCATTTCCTTCGCATAACCACCTGCACCGGCACCTTCTTCCTATAATAATACATAGAACCAATAAAAAATTTAAAAACAGATTAACCGCGCACTATACATTTTTGGAAACCCGACGTTTCGAACACTTTGTGCTCATGCTCACAGTTCATGGTGATGGGTACGTCAAAAATCTTCATTTATACATAAATTCAACTTGCATGGTTATTATACTAATATTGAAGGTCTCGTTCATATAAAAAATATTGCAAATATTTTCAAAGCAGGAGTTGTGCTTTAGTTTGAGATTTTGTACCTATGCGATAATCGTAATTATGTTTGTTTGTTTCTTCGTCATATGAAAGAAAATAAAATTAAAATGTTGTATGAAGTTGGTACATCGACCGGCATTCGACATTATTGCTTATTTATGATTGTTAAAAATATAAAAAAACCGTAGAATATTATTGTTGTGCATTTCATATATTATAATATAGAAACCTTAGTTGCTTCAGTAACGAAGATATCTGTAATTATTTACATAGTATCTGTGCATATATGTATTTGCTATCAAGATCCTCGTAAATTGTTTTGTTCATATTACGACATAGACCTTGAAAATATGTATATTACATTAAATAATATTCAAAATATATAAATACATTGTTTATACAGAATTCTAAAAAGAAATTGATAAGGAAAAGTCAATAAACAAGTCACGTACACAGTTCCCAAATATTTGATAATAAATAATAATGTTTATGGATGTGGGTTGCGGGGGTTTTGATAAAGATAAAGTGTTTTTTATCGATTTTATTCTATTTTCTCTAGTAATAAATACGATATTAAAATCAATATAAGGATATCGTTGAAAGCAGTTTACGGCGCAAAACAAAAGTTCAACGACCATTTTTGTGAGGTGGCTTTATAAATAGACTGGTTGGACGAATTCATTAACTCAAAACTAAATTTAAACAACTTATAACTACAATGAAAAATGGAATTAGGTCAATTATTGACAAAAGAAATAAAATGTAATTACTTACATAATATTTAATTTTCTTTAATTTTAATATATTAAGAGTAACTTATGATTATACTATATTTTACAGTTTTTAGCAAATAGAATAAATTTTAATAGTGAGATAGTATGTTAGGTTATGTATTTTATAATTACTAATCAACTTTAGAGGTACATTCATAACTGTAAGATAATACTTTACCCGCAACCATCATGATAATATATCATGCATCAATTAATGCGTCCATACTGCCATATTATACATTATTATAATATTTATATTTATTGATGATTACTAGCCACCGATGATCTGGATCTTTGCGCCATACAATTTAATTTAAATTTGACAGAAAAATGAATAGACATAATTTTATAACAAATTTTGTACCATTTCAATCTATTTAATATATTTTTAAACATACTAACGTATACGTAACATAACTAAAAAATGAAAATAATTCTTTTTCCCTAGTAAGAATAAAAAAAACCATCGACTTACAGTCAGGCTGTCTCATTGCTTTATGAGGGATAAAGATCTATGAGGTGTGAACATGTTTTCTAGAAAATTATTTAATAAAATATTATGTAAAATAATTTCCACCCATATAATACAGATGTAATATATTGATTTGTCTTCTTCCTCCTGGCATTAATCCCGGCTATTGCCAGGGTCTGCCCTCCTACTCAACCTACTCCACTTTGCACGGTCTTTTGCGTCCTCGGTGGTTAGACCATTGGCTCTCATGTCCTGCATCACGACATCCAGCCAGTGCTTCCTTGGGCGTCCAGGAGGTCTCACTCCAGGAACTGATATAGCAAGGACCTTGCACCCGACATAGTTCTTAGGCCGGCGCGTAACGTGGCCAAACCATCTCAGACGACGCTCTTAGCTTGCTGAGCTTAGGAGCTTATCCGCTACGTCTCGGACCCCAAGACTACCTCGAATGAATGTGTTGTGTATGCGGTCAGACCGCGTTACGCCGCACATCCACCTCAGCATCTTCATTTCCGTGACGTGAAGCTCCTGAGTGTGCCGAGATAGTGCCGGCCAACATTCGCTGCCGTATAAAAGAACCGGTCGGATGATGCTCTTGTATATCAGCCCCTTGAGCTTGGGCGGTATTCTGCGGTCGCAGACCACACCAGTGACCTCCCGCCATTTGGCCCAGGCAGCGCTTATCCGCCCTTGGACATCGTGATCGATGCCTCCAGACTCGTGCATAACGGATCCAAGGTACCTGAACTTCTCCGACTTAACGGCTGGCTCAGGACCTATAAGGATGGTGCTCAAGTCCCGGCTCCCGCAGGCCATGTACTCTGTCTTCGACACATTTAGTTTAAGACCGCCGTTCTCAAGCGTACCCTTCCAGAGGTTCACTTTACGCTCCAGCGTCAGTCGGTTCTCGGCAATGAGTGCTATGTCGGAGGCTGGTCCTGGATGTGAGCCGAGACAGTATCGAGCACTACATTGAAAAAGAACGGACTAAGAGCCGAGCCCTGGTGAACCCCCACTGTAATCGGGAAGGGTCTAGTGTCGCCAACAGCAGTCCTAACCATAGAAGCAAAATCGTGGTACATGTCTCTGATAATCTCAATATAGGCCTCAGGGATCCCTTGTAATATATTTATTTGTATCATACAATATATTTATTTGTATGATACTATATAAACTTAGTTAGTAGGTACCATAGGCGTTAATATGAAAAGTTACTATACTCCTCTTCATGCATTCCTAGTGCTTATAAATATATAATACATACTTTTATAATGATAAGCTGTAACAATGCTTGTCATTATAAAAGTAATAAATAATGTATAGCTCATCAATAACTTGTTATCTCATCGTAATGAGCATTTTATCATACTGCAGTTGCGTTAGATAAATATCTTATTATGTCGCGAATAAAGAAGATTCAGCTTTTAAAAAAATCTATGCTAATATTTTATTTACTATATATTTTTTTATGTAAATATCTATTTGCTAATCCTTCCAATATTATAAATTTATGATTGTCAGGATGTTTGTTCTTCTTGTACACAAAAACTATTGAACGAATTTAGATAAATCTTTACAGTACAGCTACAGCTCATGCATCAGAATAACACAGGCTACAATTTATGTAAAGATTTTGTATAATTTGGCTATAATATATCGATAAGTTTGAAGGCGCGGCTAGCGTTTGAATTGCTAGTGTGGTTTGTAGGGCAGCAGAGAACCTACTTGTATATTACATTCTAGTTACTGCCTATTAAGAGTCCTGTTTTTAAATTCTTTCAAGTAGCTCACAGTCATCGTTTCCTTTTATGGGAATAGTACAAATGAGTGTGAAATCTGATGAGAAAATAACTATCATAATATAGACATTTAACAATGATTTTTGATCAGTTTAAAATCACGACTCTTTTGTAGTTAATAAGATAATTAAGCCATACTGAACTATAATTTCTGAATATATATCAAGATGCGGGTATTTTCTCATTTAATCTGTGACCTTAATTGAAGTACTTGTTCCAGTTATTTCAGTGTATAATCAACTACTTCAAAGTAAAATATATAACTAAAATAAACAAACATAAAATTATATTACCTATCCATTATCTATCTATTTAAGCTATAATAAAAGAGTAATAAACAGTGTATATTTAGTATTTACATCATATATTTTTACGAAAAATATATTTAAGTGGACAAAAAATAGTAACAGAATATCTATAATTCTCAATAATGGTGTCTGTCGGTATTTTTTATTGTATATACAGACTATATAGATATTATAGTTAAAGTCAACGTCCCTTGGATTTAAATTGGCAAGAATAATAAACAAACCTTAACATCCATAGTAATAAACTGGGCCCCCAAGCTCTCCACCTGCTCGCGCACAGCGGGACGCGTGTCGAAAGCGCGCACGGCGGCGCCCATGCAGCGCGCCTGCGCGGCCGCCGCCAGCCCTGCCACGCCGCCGCCCACCACCAGCACGCGGCATGGTGGCACGCGCCCAGCAGCTGTCATCTGACCTGATTCAATAATTAGCATAGCTGAGTGGGGAACAGAGCGTCTTAACACTAGGTTTCCTCTGCCTACCCTGCTGTGTGCGGGATACAGAGTGAAGCTGATTTTTTAAATCTACAGTACGGTCGAGGAATCGTGGCTGGTTTAAGTTAGCTGCAGATAGATGGATTTAAGGATTTTCTAACTATTCATTATTTTTTCTTCATTGTAAAATGCGCAAAAGTTCATCGTTGTAACATGTGTCTGTTTGACACGGGAACAAAATTAATATTGCATCGGTTAAAAAAATAGCGCGGTAAAAAATAGTCAGCTAGCTATATTTACTATATGGTTAATATTTAAAACAAGTTTATCTAAAAATAAAATATAGGTACCTACTATTGAGAGATAATGCAAATATTATTTATAAAAAAGTACTGTGCATGCGCTAATTATGTATAGCGTCATAATATTTATGTTTCTTACTCCATTTTTTGTACTTACCCGAAAAAAAGCGTGGAAAATGAGCAGCGGCTTCAATGACGGCCCGATATCCCGCCACGTTAGCCATCGAGCTCAACGCGTCGAACACTTGCGCGCGGCTAATGCGGGGAATGCAGTCCATTGCTAAAGAAATATTATGTGTGTTAATAAATACATGTTTTACTTAAAATTGTTTATTACATATTTAAATTACAAAGCAAGTGGAATTGATTGTATTTATTGTAAAACCTGATTTACACTGAATGAGGCAATATGCAGCACTAGAATTAATAAGCACCGCCGAATGGTATCGAACCAACAACCATTGCAGTCAAATACTTGATGAGTGCATAAAGGCGGTTTATGATATAGCTTAGCATGTCACTTTATAAACTTACCAAATGCATTGACTTTTTTCGCCGCCAGTTTTTGTATAAGATTTTGATTTTGAGCAGGGTACAAAAATGATATAAGGGTGGATTCATCTTGAACGTTTTGTATCTCTCCCTCAGTTAATGGACGGACTTTTAAAATAATATCTGTAAAAAAAAACTATCATCCATCAGCACCTTCGTTTTAAATAAAATAAAGAAGAGAAGTCTTAATGGGAATGGAATGTTGTAATAGGTTCCCGGGCATGGGAATGGAGCGTTTTAATAGGTTCCCGGGCCTAGTTCTACATAATTTTTGTAATAAAATAAAATTTGCTAGTGTTTTATTTTATTCCACTAATATTATTATAGTCAAAAAATGTTTACTTGATTGATAAGTGTCCTTTAAGGTACATATTTTTGCTCCAGCCTCTTCATATATTCTGTTAGGAAAATTGGCAGTGACTCCAGCATTTTCTTCAATATTTACACTAAATCCTTTTTTAACCAGTTTATTGACTACTGCAGGTACAATTGATACCCTAAAAACAAATATTATAAATTATTTTCATAGATTTTTTATTGTATTTCTTATTTTTAATTTAACATCAATTTAACATTCACAAAAAATATTGACACAAAACAGTCTATATGTATAATGTATATTGTTTCATTGTGTATATACATACATATAAAGATATCTAACAACTGTATCAACATCTGTTTAATTAAGGCAATTAGATAGAAATTTCAGTTAGTCTTATGTATATTGTACCTACTATAAAATCTTAAGCCACGTTCCTTTACTGTGTTATGTATGAACATAAAAAGTAAGTAGATTATGAAAAGGGCAAAATATTCTAATGATTTTCTTTCTGGCCCAATGAATGTTATCTAAAAGACAATAACGACAGTAGGACGTATCCACATTGAATCAACTTCTCCATCATACGTACAGTACGGTCGACGAGACGAGGCCGCCCTAAAGTTATTCGAAGAAAAAGTATGGAAAAATCCTTAAATCAAACCTGAGCAACCATCTATAGCTAATTTAAGGGTGGCCACGCGTCGTCAACCGTAACCTATAATATAACATAGGCCGATTATATTTCTTATCTTACCTGCGTTCATTTTGAAATATCTCTTTAGGTACTCCGACACTTAATTTCGTGTACGGTACACCTTGAACGGGCTGTGGAGGTGTCGACGATGTTGTAAAGCGTCTCCGTTGCCATGATTTGGGTAGCGGCTTTCCTATGCGGAGAATTCTCACGCAGCCGCACATTTTGTCTTAACTTAGCTGAATCAGTCTAAAAATATATATAGGTAAAGTGTTTTTCATAAAAAATATAATCTTAATTTTATTATATTTTTTTTTTATCTGCTAGTAGATAACCTTATATATTTATTTACTAATATAATGAGTGAAAATAAATACTATGTAGAAAAATATGTTTTTTTCCTCGTAGTTCAATTTAAATTTGGTTTTTTTAACTTAGGTCATGTACTCTCTCGTTACGGTGATCAGAATAAGATCATTTGATTTAACATCGTTAGATTTTTTTTAATGCGGTTATTTGAAATCACGGGTCAATGTCAATATGCACACAACCACCTGTGTATTAAATGAGAGACAACGCTGCGTCGCTGCAACGAAATTCTCACTGATTTATACTAAATGTCATTTAAAAAAAACAACAAACGAATGCGTGTGTACATGCAGAGAGGTGGAAGCATTACATCCTATTATAATGTTCTTCATGATTGAATTAAAAAATTACAATAAAAAGACTAAAAACTGTTTTTTTTTCTGTTTAATTCAAATGGGACATGGGACATTAATTGGGACATTTTTAGCACCGATATTTGATACTAAGAGTAACTCGATGGTAAAGTTTGATAAGTAATTAAGTATACATTAACTTTGATAAGACTATAAGAGTGTACAGTACGAAATATCTAAAAAAAAAAAAGAAATATTCTAAAATCAAATCTGCGTCCAGCTAACTGCAGGGCGGCTACGGCTTGTTGTTCGTACGTAGGTCATATAGTATTCACCGCAATAAATACGCGATACGTTTTATAATACATTTTGTTAAATAAGTATATGTCCGCAAATAATGATACAATTACTATCACAGAATTAGTAGAGTTAAATTTTCGTATAAAAAGCATATTGTTTAATGTTTATGTATTCAATTTGTTAAAACTCGCTCATCAAGAATATCAAAATGTGTAAAAGAAACGTTTAATAAGAAACTAAGAAGGCTTACAGAGATAAAGTTAAATACAATTTTTATTGCTTTGAATTTTAATTGCACTAATATAGAACGTGAAAGACGATAATTATTTATTTAAGTAAGTATACTAACCTTTGTATTATTAAATTACAGTGGTTTGATATGCAATAAAACTAGTATTTATATAATTATAACTATAAGTAAACATTTCAGATTTTAATTAGAATACTTATTAAACTTTATTAAAAAAAATAAACGGCCCACAGCTTAAAATATTTCAATAAATAAGAATAACAGTGCAGTAGATCTGCTAACCTTTCGTTATCTCTCAACTTGTTTGGACGATAAGCATTAATACTAGTTTTATTTGATTTAATAGCCCAGAGTTCTGAGAAATAATAATTATTACTGTTTATAACCAAACCATAATAGATTACAAAAACTATTGTTTTAATTATGAATAAAAAAAATTAACACATGGCATAAATTCGTAAATTTGTACAAATTAACAAGGTCTAACATTGTTACGATTTAGCCAAGCAGGTTTATAATATTTATGAAAGAAAATGTTCAATAATTATAATAAATAATAATTTATCTTACCTTTATTATATTCTGAAAATACGTACTCCAATGAACATCTGTGCTTCCAGAAAATGTATCACATAAATCTTTTTCCTATGTTTTATATTTCTTGTTAAATTGTGTTAAATGTGGATTAAAATGTGAAATAATATTTTAAAAAAAGACGACTATAAGCTTGAACAACGTTAATAGTCAACCAAGCCGTACAGAACTACAGAAAGCCCCGAATATTATTATTGCAGCGAACAAGAAGGACGGATGGAGCCGGCCGCCGCCGGGTGTCGTTGCGCGCCGGCCGTCCTCGTTCGCTCTCACTCGGTGCATAGAGTAAAACACATAGTAGATATGACAATTCACAATTGTAGTTACTTTTTTGAGTTGCATACTACACTAGCTATCTGCGAGTTCATGTGTAGGAAAATAAAATTGAAGAATTTTGTAAAATTATGACTTGTCACTATCAATAAGTTATTCTAGATTTGAAGTTTGGATTATTTCCAAATCTTGCATAAAAATAACTATGAATTCAGCCAACTCAATAAAGTAATTATTTTATACCAATATTATTAAATAAAATACTTTGAATGAATATAACTATTGTATTTAACTAGCAAAGATCCGTTTAAAAAAATATACTAAATATTAAGGAAAATTTGCCAAAATACAAAAATAATAACTGCATTTAAATCAGTTATGCCGTTTCTGAGATTAGCTTGCACAAACATTTTAAAAATTATTGTTTTCAGTCCTATTACATAGATAAATATTACCCAATAGTAATTGTCATATATCTTCCATGTATACACAGTGACCAGTTGTTATTATAATGTAAAGTTATATGTAAATAAAATAGCTATAAACCAAACAATTATGTAGGTATTTAAGTGTTAGTGATAATTGTAAGCTTATGTCTCGCTAAAGTAAATGTTTCTATTTCTAACATAGTCTTTTGAATTAGTAAGTTTAAGA
Source organism: Heliconius cydno galanthus (assembly GCA_036379175.1). Classification (NCBI taxonomy): domain Eukaryota; kingdom Metazoa; phylum Arthropoda; class Insecta; order Lepidoptera; family Nymphalidae; genus Heliconius; species Heliconius cydno. Next base: position 1,366,394 of record JAKRZM010000263.1, read on the forward strand.
TAGTGGTAATAATCATCGAAATAAAAATAACATCAACAAAAAAAAATAATCAACACATTATTAGTTTTCAATCGTTTTTAAAAAAATAAAAAATAAGGCGTCTGTTTAAATTACTACTCTGTGACGAAATTTATTTGTATATACCACCCTGCATACAGATACAGTATGCGCGTACGAACAACTGTGACACGTATACACGCGGCGCTGTGGACGTTAAATTGGTACTTTAAAAAAAGTAGTCTGACTTTGACTACTTGTTCTTTCGCGTGTTTTATAACTATTCATTATTTTTTTAAAAATGGCTGGAAATAATGTTAAGCGCCTATTTAAATATGTTTCTGATCAAACTATTACATCTACGAGGAGTTGTAAGTATTTTATTTATAAAAATAATTAACAAATAATATTTTTATGGTCTATTACATAAAATATACGTTTATGTAATTATGCTACTAATTTATTCGTAATTATTAAAATTTTTATAAAAAAAGTTATTCTAAGGTCTTCACTCATTTCTTATAAACAAAGTATGACAAAAGTTGACAAAAACATTTAAATTGATAACTTTTCTGAGAGATAACTAAATATTTTTTTACATTTTTTAATAAGAATACCTCTTTTGCATTAATAGAAATAAAATGTATGATTAAATTTTTATTTTAGATGCTTCAAAAAGAGTTATTGCCTCAAAGCCTGTTGTGGAAATGGATGGAGATGAAATGACAAGAATCATTTGGGAAAAAATTAAAGAAAAGCTTATATTTCCTTATGTCAAGGTAAATATTAATAACTACCACTTGTATATTCAAATTCATTTACTCCAAATAATAACAGCAATATTTTTTAATATGAATAATATTTTGACATTATTAAAATATTAAATACAAAATTTTTGGTACAATCCTTTAAACACTAAAAAATGTAAGTATATGTATAGACTATAGATTGCAAACTTATATTAGACTTGTTAAAGATCATTAGTTTAATTGGTATCTACGTCATTCATTTCATATCATATTTTCTTACATATGTATCATAGTCATGATATATTTTTATAATTTGGGATATAACATTTGCAAAATATTTTTATCTAAGTAAATTTCCATATAAATTTTCTAAATAAATTAGCATGTTGGTATAATTTTTTATAAAGAGTTTTTTAGATTAACTTACGAGTTTGAGATGTTCTTTATAGTGATTGTACTGTCCCAACAATCACACTTTATATTTCTATGTAAAAACATTTTTAATTAGAGATTCTAAATCTGAACTAGTATTATCTGGTAATAATGAAAGTGCTCTGGTGATTAAATTAGATTTTTTTAATATACAAATGCTGATATATCAAAATAAGATAATTGATTCTAAAATAGTATGATAACATAGTGGTAATACACTGCTCTTAGGCTTGATCCTGATTCCCAGGGATGTATAATTTTCTAGGCATGGAGTTTTGTCACTCAAAACATATGCCACAAATTCAAGTAAAAAGTGAAGACTGGAGAGTCTTAAAGTGTGCACAAAAATAATTATTTCTAAATTAAAATAAAAATCAGCTTCACACTGTGTCCCGCACACTGCAGGGTAGGCAGAGGGAATCTATTGTTAAGACCCTCCATTCCCGAATTTTGGAGGCACTGCTTGTTGAGTGGCAGAACTTAACGCCGCGTTTATATAAAATAAATATTTCCTCAAGTGGGGATGGATCCCATGACCGTTTACAGGCACACCCTGCGCTATGACTAGCCTCCATAACCTCGTTATTTCTAGTATTTTGCATATTTTTTAAGTTATAATTTTACTACATTTTATAAAAATAATTTTTAAACTATTGAATACCACAATATTGAAAGTTGTTTCAATAAAATGAGGACATGTAAAATTTATTAAAAAGAACAGGTTTTAGTAACTCATGATTGTTGTTTTGTCCATATATGATTCACACACATCTGTATTTCAAAAGTATTTTTTAACCTTTATGATATTTTAGTTCATTCTATTTAATTGTGAATCCATTCTTTAAATAATTCTTTATCTACTCCAGTGTTTAACCTTTATCACTAATGCAAGTTATCATTTTGTATGACTTTCTTATCANATAACCTGTCGCGTTTACAGTCACACTTTGTGGCCCTGCGCTATGACTAACCTCCATAACCTCATTATTTCTAGTATTTTGCATATTTTTTAAGTTATAATTTCACTATATTCTATAAAAATAATTTTTAAACTATTGAATACCACAATATTGAAAGTTGTTTCACAGCAGCAAATAAAATGAGGACATGTAAAATTTATTAAAAAGAACAGGTTTTAGTAACTCATGATTGTTGTTTTGTCCATATATGATTCACACACATCTGTATTTCAAAAGCTATTTTTTAACCTTTATGATATTTTAGTTCATTCTATTTAATTGTTTGTTTAATTGTGAATCCATTCTTTAAATAATTCTTTATCAACTTCAGTGTTTAACCTTTATCACTAATGCAAGTTATCATTTTGTATGACTTTCTTATCATTAGTTTACTGGAGCATTGTTGTATACTATTTGTAACTTTAGCTAATAGATTTTGAAGTTTTGTTGACATTGAAATAATTTTGAGTTACATTTCATTGTCATTACTATTAATATAACTTTTATGTTTTCTAGCTTCACTCTGTATCCTGCATACAACAGGGTAGGCAGATTGAATCTAATCATCATCGAATTTTCGAGACATTCCGTGTTGAGTCGCGGAATTCGAAGCGAAAAAATGAAAATATTAAATATTTCATTTCTTTGAGTGGAAATCGAACCAAAAAACTGTCGCGTTTACAGTCACACGCTTGTATCCTTTGATAACGTACAACTAGAATCAATTGCTTACAATTGATTTTAGTTGTACATCATCATCGATGTCTTAAGATTCTCTGCAAAGTACATAGAAATATTATGTATATTTTTAGCTATATTTTTTTATAGCTAGAAAGTTTGTATTTCGATTTGGGTCTCCCGCACCGCGACGCCACTGATGACCAGGTCACAATCGATGCGGCACACGCTATTCTGAAACACAATGTTGGTATTAAGTGCGCTACTATTACACCTGATGAACAGAGAGTGGAAGGTATATATCTTAAATAAAAATAGTGATTTATAATTTTTACACTTTTAAAATTTAATTTATTACTAAATGAGTAATTACTTCACAATAAAATCTTGGCTAGAACTCAAAAAATTTATGATGAAAATTATGTAAATAAGTTTTTCTAAACTAAACATTTTTTTACTGCTAAAATATAATATATCAAGTTGCTGAGATTTTTGATAATTTCAGAATTCAAGTTGAAGAAAATGTGGCTTAGCCCAAATGGAACTATAAGAAACATTCTCGGCGGTACCGTGTTCCGTGAACCAATTCTATGTAAAAGCATTCCTCGTGTAGTTCCTGGATGGACGAACGGTATTGTTATCGGTCGTCACGCTCACGGTGACCAGTATAAGGCCCAAGACATTGTTATTTCCAAACCTGGCAAGGTATGATATGAGTACAAAAGATTTTTGAATCAAAATTAAAATCAGCTTCACGCTGTATCCCGCACACAGCAGGGTAGCCAGAGGGAACCTAGCGTTATGTCACTCCGTTCTCCACTTTCCGCCGAATTCTAGAGGAATGGCGGAACTCGATAACACGCTTTGTTTTGACACTGGAGATCGAACCCACAACCAGTCGCGCTTAAAGCACTTTGTGCCTCTGCGCCACGACTGGCCTCTATTTAAAAAAGCTTTTTATAAATTGCATATATTTGATAATTCTTAAAACTTCTTTATTTCAAAATTTAGTTTTTGTTAGTTATCCCAAATAAAAAATATCTGATATCTAGGATAAAAATAATTTGGATAATTTTGTAATTATTGCGTCTTAGGTTTTAAAGTAAGTTTTAATAGATGTTTGTTTAAATAGATGGAGTTGGTATTCACAGCAGAAGACGGTTCTGTGGAGAAGCGACTTTTGTACGATTACAAGTCACCCGGTGTTGCTATGGGCATGTACAATATTGACGAATCCATTCGTGCCTTCGCACACTCCAGCTTCCAGGTAAAATAAAAAAAAATCACGATCAAACCACATTAAAAATTTATTCTTTTTTCTATAAGTCTTTTTCTTACAGGTAGCATTACAAAAGAAGTGGCCACTTTATTTGTCTACAAAAAATACTATTTTGAAAAAATACGACGGCCGCTTTAAGGATATTTTCCAAGAAATTTATGACAGGTAAGTTTCTTGCTGCGTTTAAGGAACAGAAAATGAAACATTTCGTTATAACTATTATTTGAAATAAATATAAAATCGTTTCTTTTTCGACTAATTGTCTTTTGAAGTTACTAATACTAATACTACTACGCCATTATATAGTATTAACTATAAGAAATATATTGGCAATGTTATAGCATATACTTGAGACTTCAAATATTTATCTTAAAATATTATAATGTATACTACATATTTTAATTGAAAATTCACAAATTATAGCAACTATAAAAAGCAATTTGAAGAAGCTAAGATTTGGTATGAACACCGGTTAATTGATGACATGGTAGCACAAGCACTTAAGGGCTCAGGTGGTTTTGTTTGGGCCTGCAAGAACTATGATGGTGATGTGCAATCTGATGTTGTAGCACAGGTACATTTTTTTTTCAATATGTCGTATTGGTTTAGTTAATATCAATTTAATTAAAAAAACCTACAATCTTAGTAGATCTTAGTAGAACACAGGATGTGTTATTCCACACTTAGAAAAAAATGCTTATTACCTTTTAATTTATTTTTAACTTATAGTTGCTAATAAGAGAAAATTGTTTTTACCAAATCAATATATTATCTATAATTACTACATTGATTTTATTATAGGGCTACGGTTCATTAGGCATGATGACCTCAGTCCTCATGTGTCCAGATGGACGTACAGTCGAGTCGGAGGCAGCTCACGGCACAGTGACGCGTCACTACCGCATGCACCAACAGGGCAAGCCTACTTCCACTAACCCTGTCGCATCTATATATGCGTGGACTCGAGGCCTGGTTCATCGTGCTAAGTTGGACGGAACACCCGATTTGGAACGTTTTGCTATTGGTTTAGAAGAGGTATATAATTTTTTTGTCTTCTCTGTGTATCCCGTGCGTAGTAGGCAGAGGGAACTTAGTGTAGGTCCACTATATTCCCCATTTCCCAGACACGACGAGTCCAGTGGCGGAATACAATGCTGCATTTTGTCTTATTACTAAAAAGGTGAAGTGAAAATAATACTCCCGAGTGGGAATCAAACTCACAATTATCGACTCAGTCCATGTCCTGAACCACTGTGCGACTACCTCATAAACTCGAAAGTATTTTAATAAAGATGAAATCCTGTAAATAAAAAGTACAATATTTTACCTTAATATTGACTTTTATACTATGTATAAGAATTTTTAAACACCTTAATTTGTATTAATTTTAAAAATATTTTTGGTAAAGCTATATTCAGCTTTTTTATCTAAAGTGATTAAGATTATAACATCCTGTATTGCGCAGTTATCATATATGTCAACAATTCAAATGAAATTGGCCACAAATTTACATAGTAATTATTGTTATAACCAAATATTATTGTAGTTGTTTATGTGTGAAATTGTTAAAATTAGCTTAAGATATAATTTATCTTAATTTTTTTTATCCATATTTGTTATTTAAATGTACTTACGTATGTTAATATAATATTGCTTTTGTTTCTCTACCGCGGTAGGCGTAGGCATCTTAATAAGACACTCTATTCCCCACTTTACGCCTAATTTTTGAAATATATTGTTGATGTTTATAATATTAAATTTGGTAATGATATTTTTCTGCTTTGTCCGTTTTAGGCGTGTGTTGAGTGCATTGACAGTGGTAAAATGACCAAAGATCTAGTTATCTGCATTCATGGAATGGCCAACACTAAAGAAGGAATGTACTTGAACACTGAAGACTTTCTTGAAGCCATTGCTGAGCAACTTGAACGTAAACTTAACAAATAAAATATAAAAATAATTAAATAAGCAGTAAATAAAATAAATTACTTAGATTTGTTATTTGTTCCTTAATTTTGGGACCATTTTTGTATTTTGGTAACAGCCTTGTTAGAAGGTTCAGGTGCTATTCTTAGTAAACAAATGATTTTTTAATAAAATAAATCCAGCATTTATATATTGTTCTTTTTCTAGTAAATAAAATTGTGAATATTTATATTTATCACAAATATGTATTACATTTTAATAATAAATTATAATAATATTGATTCCTACGCATTTCATTACAGTCATATTATTATGGTAATCATTATATCGTTTGTGCAGTTTGTGAGACCTTGCACAAATATTATAGGTGGTTGATATTAAAGATATTTATTTTTTGTTTGGTCTGAACTGATAAATTTAATTTATTTTAACTAAATACTAAAGATTCGTGTTCATAAATATGAATACTCCAGCTATTGTTGTAAAGAGTAAGCGCCGAAAAAACTTGTGTTTTCTGTTGAGGCATTCAGCTGTCGGTTTTGTCTGATATGATCACAGAACACATTTATTCAAATGATATATCGTCATCACTAAAAAAATCTTTTTATCAAAGGACCTATGTAAATGACTAAAAATAACAATTTCGAAATCACGCAACTAAATTTCGATTGTGTCCTGCTGACACCGATGTTACGATGTTTTATTTAATGCAACATCGATGTTCATCGAAAATCGATGATCGTCGGGCATCCCTACAGTCAAATTCTGACACGACAAGTCAAACCTATTTGTTTTTTTTTGTACTTTGCCGCAAAATCTAAAGTTATATTAAATGTAAAAGTAAAACTTCTAAACTATTCGAAAATGAATAATATTAAAAAATATTTTTCGTTATTTCACTTAATTGTCCTTATTCAATGTAATAATGTTGCTGAATATTGTGTTAAAGATGGAACATGTTTAGAAAACCATAACAAATACAGCAAAGGTACAGTATCAAATTTTATACGGTTGTTTACCATGCATTCGCTGTATATAATTCAAATTATGTTTTTCTAGAAATAAATGACTGGGACGCGGATTTTGCTAAAATAGTGGAACTTACTATATCTAAATACAATCCGTGTATTCAGGCAAATTGTAGTTGTCACAAAGAAGTAATATATAAAGATCTTCAACCATTTCGTGAAGGAATAACAAAAGAAATGTTTAATATTGCAGTAGCAAAAGGTACTAAATATCAAGTAAGTAGCAAATGCATTTTGTCATCAAATGTATTTAATGCAATGTTGAGTATTTGTGTAGAAAAGAAATTTATACAATTACAGATAATTGATGGCAAGTTATTCCGAGCTAAAGACTGCCATTTCCCAGCTAGGTGTAGTGGTATTGAACATTATTTAAAAACTCTTGCCCCTAAACTTCCTAATATGGAATTAGCTGTTAATACAAGAGATTGGCCACAACTCAACCAGGCTTGGGGACATACAAAAGGACCAATTTTTTCATTTAGTAAGGTTAATCCTAAGTGCACTATGTTATTAGAGATTATGATTGCAGCTTATTCATAGTAGCTACATAATAGTTATTGTATTTAAGTGTCACTTTTTTTCTCAATTACTTTTAAAGTTAAAAACTTTCCCAGTATATTTATATGTCCAGACAGTCCTTTGTGCCTAATATAAGTTATATTCTGTAGACAAAAGATTACTACGACATAATGTATCCTACATGGAGTTTTTGGGAAGGTGGTCCAGCTATACAGTTATACCCAACTGGAATAGGGAGGTGGGACAAACATAGAATATCAATTTCTGCAGCTGCTAAAAAGTAAGAATTTAAACGTACACAAACATTACTTAAATATGTATATTAATGTCTTGTATTATCACATCCTTAAGCAAATTCTGTAAGCTTCTGTAAAAAATATTTTAAAAATGCAGATGGCCTTGGGGGAAGAAACAAGAAAAAGTTTTCTTTCGAGGATCAAGAACTAGTGAGGAACGGGATAATTTAATTTTATTGAGTAGATCACATCCAGAACTTGTAGATGCTCAATATACCAAGAACCAAGCTTGGAAATCTGATTCAGTAAGTTTTTTATATAGATAGTATTTATAGTTTTTAGCTTCACAATATATTTCTAGCAGGATAGCCATAGGGAATGGAATGCCAAACACTATCTCTGGATATCTCTTCATAAATGACACCTAGGGGATCCTCATGCTTCTTACATGATCTCCCTCCAATATCATTGGTATTGTTTTTCGAGAAGGTTGACTAAGGTCTCCCCTGCCTCTTTTTCAAACAAACACAAACTCTTGTCTCATAAACATTCATCTACATTTCTATCATCACTCATTTTTTTGGCACAGCCAAAATATTTGTATCTAAGAATGTTCTTCTCAACATTGTGTTTAATTTTTTCCATTTTTCAGGATACTCTACATGCTCCTCCGGCAGCGGAAGTGTCATTTGAAGACCATTGCAAATATAAATATTTATTCAACTACAGAGGTGTTGCAGCGAGTTTCCGTTTAAAGCATTTATTTTTATGTAAATCATTAGTGTTCCATGTTGGTGAAGAATGGTTGGAATTTTTTTATCCTTCTTTGAAACCTTGGATACATTATGTACCAATTAGTCCAAAAGCCAGTCAGGAAGAAATCACAAAATTAATATTATATTTTAAAGATAATGACAAATTAGCAAAAGAAATTGCTGAAAGAGGTTTTCAACATATTTGGGATAATCTTACAGATAAAGATGTGACATGTTATTGGAGGAAGTTACTTAAAAGATATGCGAAACTTTTAAAGTACACAGTTGAAAAAGATAATGAACTTAAAAGATTGTAACCTATTGAGGAGTTAGATTAAAAAAAACACTTGGTACAAACTAAAATGTTTACTTAAAAATACAATTGTTTACATTGCATTTAATGATACTACATATATATATTTTTTAACAATTAAAGCTAGGATAACGTTTTAAATTCGATAATTAAATTAAGGTAAAGAAATTGCGAAATAATGAAAAAAAGTGCAAGATACAGAATGTTTTGAAGTTTTAGAGATAGTATGCTAGCTTATGAGAGAAAATGAGATCCATTAATGAATAAAGAAGCTTAATTTTACAAAAGAATCTCAATAACAATAATATGTCCTGGCACTAATATTAGTAATATAAGACGTTTATATTAATTTATACATATTTTGAATTCTACTTTGATATTATAAGTATTAAAACTAATTATAAGCAAAAATTTGTTGTTTTTATTTTGTAACAAGAAAATAATCTATAAAGCTCCAGACTAGATCTAAAAAGTGGCACTATTTTTTTACTATTTTGAGGTATATAATATTATATTTAATTGAAGCCAGGACTAAATAACAAAGTTTAGTTGAAGTCCCGGTCAGGGAACACGGCGGGTGCGACCAGGGTCCACGCATAGAGGCCGATGCAGAGCCACGACGACGTGATCTTGATCCACATGGACGCCACATTTTCCTTTGACAGCTGGGAACTCGGGCTATGGAAAATATTGATAATATATAATTTGTAAACTTATATTAAAATGTTGCTTATTTTTATAAAATCTATTGAATACCACAATATATCACATATCTTTAGATAGACAAATTAAAGCAGATACTTCAATACAATAATTCAGTTTTAGTTAATTAAAAGGAGTTTTTCTTATTAAATGTTTATTCATAACAAATAAAAACATCACTTACAATTAATTTGACCGATGTGTTAAAACCACATTCGACTTCGACTTCGATTCGATATATTCAAAATATTACTTTAGAAATGAATAAAATCTACATACTTGTACCAATTGGTGAGTGTCATCATGATATAAAGCGTGGCCAGCGCGAACATGACGTGGAAGAAGGTCCAGGAGTAGGCCACACTGTCACCTTCATTGTCAAACACCTTGGTCTCCTCGCCTGATTCGCCCCCATCGCCCTCTATAGAATCATACCCTGCTCTCAGTGAGCGTGCCAACATGCAAATATTAGCATTCTATACAATACGGTTGACGAGTCGTGGACGCCGTGAAGTTATGCTAGGTTAGGTTTCCGAATTGTAGCGCACTGTGTACTCAAGAAGAAAATAATAAGAAAAAAATCTTAAAATTAGGTCTGCATAGCCGTCTACAACTAACTTCAGGGCGGCTACAACTCGTCGACCGTACTGTACGCAATATTACATTTTCCCTACGCAGGACTAATATGAATAATGTGAAGCAATGTTTTATATTATATTATAAATAAATAGTATCGGACAAGTGACACAAAATTGTAGATCCAGTGAGAATTCAATTTATCAAACAAACATACATAAATAGATTAATTGATGTTTGAACAGAATTACTGTTTGCGGACATTATACAAAGTTTTTTCTATATAGGAATTAAGCCATTTAATAAATGACTTAAGACAAGTTAAATGGAAACTCAAAAACCATCTGCAATATGATTGAGGCCGTAACTTCCCCACATATTACCAAGGGAAGGGGGTTAAAAATGCTAAAAAAACATCGAGGTGATAAATGCACGGTCCCTTATAGAATAACTAATGATTTTCACACACTCCATCCACAAACTAACGACATGAATTATCTAAATGTGGCTATCACACTATACACTATCCTAACTTGTGATGTTTTTTAATACTATTGTACCTAATTTTCCAGAAGTGCGTCAAAATTAATCAAGAGATATGTTGTGTGTTATAATAAATTACTTTTACATAATGGTTTGGTTCACTGTCCCGAAAATGCAAATATTAAAAGCATTAATGTTTGAACAACGCTATATGATGCATTACCATAAGTCTCTTTTTAAGCATTCCAATACCCAGCATTTGAATGTTGTAGTTAGGTTAAGTTCCGAAGTCGGAGCCATATAGGTCTACGATATTAGTCTTTGTCACCATAATATTATAAGAAAATTGAAATAGTTTAATATAATACATGAGAGGATATAACGACAAAACATTTTTAAACAGTCAGAAATTAGCAATTTATATTTTTTCATATATTTTTTAAGTATTGCAATCGAAGGTATTGCATGTAAATAAAACGATTGAACGACATGTTCTGCTTGTCCAGAATTCGACGAAAGGTGGGGAACGGAGTATCATAACACTAGGTTCCCATGTTCCCACTGCTATACGAGGGATACAGCGTGAAGCTAAGTTATCTATAATAGAAAATTATGATAACAAAGACCCGTAAACAAGACTCACAGACTTCTGTATAACAAATGTATGGACGATGACTTTACCTTCGTTAGCAATGAGCCCTCCTTGGCCTGCGCCGTGCGCCACCGCGATATGATCCCAGAGAGTATTGAGTTAGTATATTGGATAAATTTACACGAAAAATTACAATATTAAAAAAAATTTACTTGAAAACATCCAGAAATAAAAAATCTTACAAATTAGACTTTCCTTGTAAGTATTTTAAAATATGTGAAAATATTAAGACCGTTAAAACAAAAACAAAATCAATAAAAATACTGTGTTTTTTTCTATTTATAATTACATATAAAACATTATCAAACAATACATACCTGTAGCGCCATCTTTAGCTAAGATATGTTCAGACATAGTGATCTTAGAGGAGGAGGAGGCGGTGCGTAAAGATGAATATAGGACGCTGCATATCCAGATGACCAGACCGATTGTAGATTGCTTGTCAAACGACGACTGTAGAAAAGAGAATCGTTATAATTTTCTTTAATCTCACACTGTATCGCTTCAGAGGGAACCTAGTATGGAACACCATTTCTCACGAACTACCCAATTTTCGAGAAATTGTGTGCTGAGCCTCAACCTCAACCCAACGCCGCGTTTTCTCTTGTTACCAGAGCGAGGAAATAAAAATGATTAATTCCATCGATGAGAATCCATTCCACTACTCCGGTTACGTCACTAGGGCGTCATTGTTATTATTAGTTCCAACAAAATTATTAGAATTAATAGCAAGAAATAGTCAAGTTTAGCAAGAAAAAAATCATATTGTATAAAGCTATTGTAATTAATGCTGCATTATATACATGTGGTGGTGAATAAATAAATAAAAAGTAGTTGAAATTTGAAAACTTTAAGACTGGTATTGATTTCTTATATTTAGGTTTATTTAATTGGTAGATTTGATAGGTTTCGAATGAAACTAGCTACAGAGGAACATGATTAAAAAAATTTTATGAAAGAATTTTGAAAGTGCCAAAAATTATTAGGCAATTTTCAAGCAGGTGGAATCTAAAACTATTTTTTTTCCATTTTGCAGTACATACCCAATAAATATCTTCCACAGGGTCCTGGTTAAGCGTTTTTTAATAAGAGCCATATATAACAATTAAATACATAAGTAATATAACATATTATAATTGTATTAAATAAATAAACTATAATTATGTAAAAGTATATACTTAAATATCAATGTCTTTCACATAAATATAGACAGACCTACATAAATAGGAATATAGTTAAAAAAACTTATATATAACTATAATTAATTCACTCTCTTCACATAAGCAGAATATTTACTACAAACTTAGAGTCAAGTTCATTCTATGATATCTGGCCAAATTGGCCTAGAGGGGTAATTAAAATAATTTGAATATCATTATTATTTTAAGCATTCATTATTTAATGGAATGCTTTGGGAGTTGAACCCACAACAATTCGTTTTAGTCAAACATTGTTCCACTCACTATGGATCAGATTGATCTTATAGTAAATATAAAGCTTGCTTCAGGACAGACACTACTGACATTTGTAGGTAATTTGGTAACCAAAAATCTCTTGTAAAAACATAATTGATTAAGGAATGTTTTAATTCTGATTTTATAACAATAATTATTTACCTTATCACCTTCTCCAATACTGGCATTACACTCGCCAGCGGAGTTCGACAATGCAGACCATGTTAGATAGGTAACATACAGTGATACTACAGCAGACTGTAAAAGGCCAGAGCGAGGCTGGTGTTCCTGAACTGAAGGCAGTATGGAGACCGCACTCACCACCACCATGAGGATCAGGTTGATGGATATGAAAAACTTGGATAAGTCACAGCCACTAGCCTGCAATTGGGGTTTTTAAGAAATAAAAATGTTGATATTCCTATAGACAGAAAACTATTCTCTGAATACATTTCAATAACAGTCATTGCTCAAGTGTCAAAATTAAATTCTATAATTTATTTAAGTGCTAAAAAGTGAAGGTACAAAAACATTCTAAATACAGACATTACTTCATGAAAGTTTTTACTAAATTGGAAATAAATAAACATGTCTACTGCTGGTCAGGTCAGGAATAGGTTAAAAATTAATTTTTATGTGGTAGAAGTAGGACTGAAAAATCAGCGAAATATCTGTATACTTTAACAAAATATACTTGTCTTGAGCTATCATCAATTAATTTCTAAAACAAACATAGAAGGCTTTGCTAGTAGAACTACTTCGAATATATGAGGACCTTCTTAAAAAGTGGAGGTAAACAATAAAGCATGTTTAAAGGGGCTAATTAAATCTACATATGGATCACAAGTCCCAGGCACTGTTCTAAGCTCCTCCCCCTGCAGCACCACACATCACCACGAAATCAAAATCCATGGAATGCTAAGTACTTTCTTTTCTTACCTGAGTATAGTAAACATATAGTAGCACAATGCCGGTAAGAGCGAGCGCATAGCACGACAACATCGCCAATAACAGCGCCGAATACCAGCCTCGGGACTGACTCTCTTCGTAATTAGCTGCAATAATAATAATTTATTGCATACTGTATGCTACATATAGTAGGGTAAGCAGAGGAAGCAAAGTGTTTAAATAGTCAGTTCCCCCCACCTCTCGTCCAATTTTCGACACTTTGTCTTCTTACTACTACTAAAGCAAATAAATGAAAATAGTGAAATATTCTGAGTGGGAATCCAACCCACAACCGTTAAATACTTTTTTATTTTAGAGATGATGTAATAGTAATTTTTGTATCAAATTATATTGTAGATATGGTTTTAACTATACTTCAACCAAGTGTTGAGATACTCCATTCCCATCACAACATTCTCAAGGCATTGCGTGTTGAGTGAAACTGAAGGCCGTGCTTTGAGTTGTTTCCAGAGTGATGAAATCAAAATTTTAAATATATCGCACTCCCAGTCAAACATTTATTCTGGACTACAACAACCTCAATAGAAATTATAAATAGCCAATTGAAGAAACTAATAAAAATATAATATACTTACAGACCCATTTCTCAGCCCATGCATGAGCAAAATCAATAATCAAAATAAGTTGTATGACAATAAAACAGAAGCCTCCTATCATTCCAAAAATCATCCAGGTATATCCAAAACTGCCTTCAGGGATGAAGAAAGCTCCAATAATGCCTCCAATTACAACCAAATATTTAATACCCCAAAATCTAAAATAAAATATCAAACTCAACAAACAAACCATCATTTATGTAAATTATTTTTATACTATTAAATTTTGTATGTTTTAGTGTAAGTTAATTAAGACAAAAATGTGAGTTGGTCTCGCAAATGAATGGTGCTGTACCATTATCTACAAAAACTAATAAAGCAATTACATTGCTTGTTAAATGCTAATAAAAACTAACAAAAGAAAAATCTATTACTTTTGGGACATACAATTTCTTTTTGAAAATTATTACTCATTTAATAAAAAAATAATTTTACCCATTTTGTATTCCAGCTCTAGGATCCTTTGATGATTTTACTCCTATCATAATTAATGCCATAAATATGAAAAATAGACATGTTATGAAGCAGATTCTGAAAAAAAAATAAATAAATGTATTATTATTTTTTTATTGCTAGGTTATTTTTTAAGTTTATAAAAATATGATGTTATGTTTCTTTAAGAATCAAAAATTGCTTTTTACAATCTTTCAGAAGACAGAAATCTATCAAGGAGAGGCGGTAAAAAAATAAACAAAGAATGCTTAAGTTTGAGACAGACAAAGACAGACAGTTTGTTAAGAGCAGACATTTAGTCTCTAAAAATTTCAGTTTCAGGGTTTGCCTAATCTAACTGTGAGAATTCTTGACCTGTTTAATGTTACAATCACTAGTTAATATTTGTGTTTAGTCTTCTATGTAAATATAATAGATATTACAATAGTAAACTATAAGCTCAGATCTTTGTAGAATATTACTTATTACTAGCCCTCTATGTTCATTGAGTTTATTATTTAATCTACTTGTTTATTATTTTGTAATTGTTATTAAACATAACATTGTTAGGATTCATTCTATATTAATATCTTATACCCTCCTGAGATTTTTGTCTTATTTATAAAATGAGTGTTGAGGCACTAGATCTAGGGTAGATTATAAAAAAAAGAAATTTCATTTGGTGATTACCACAATATTTACTTTGACAATTAGTATTACCTATAAACAGCCAAATATCCAACAGCTTGATCACAGTTTACTTTAAAGCTTCCTGGTACTATCCCTGTAGAATTTTCACAAAACGGTACCTAAAATGTTTTAATAACATGTCAATAAAACAAATGACTTCCTCTCATTACATTATATTTCATATTTATATCTAAAATTATAAGGTACCAGGTGTGACGCAAGCGCTTTGAGTTCAGCCAGTCAACACACAAAGCATCCAAAATTTGGTGGAAAGTGAGGAACGGAGTGTCTTAACACTGGGCTCCCTCTGTGTACTCTGCTGTGGGCGGGAAACAGTGTAAAGCTGATTTGATTTTATAATATTATTTATTAATAGTCTTACTTTTTTCATTTCTTCATGTAATCCAGGAGCTAAAGTAATACAAGCCACTACCACTGTTAGTAGTAGCATGAGGGTGTACATGAGGCGAGTAGAAGTCGAATTGGCGCATGAAGGGCATGCAGAACAGCAAAGGGAGCATGCTGCACTACCACAGCAGCAAGCCAACTGTAATTTAATTAGTTGATTTGAAATCACATATAATAAAAGTACGTAAAGATGACTATTTTTTTCTAAAGAAGAGAGATGTGCTTAATCAATACTTTGTAAGGTCACTTTGTGTAAAATTCTCATTAAGTATAATTGTCGACGAAATAGGAACATTATTTCTAAAAATTTTTATATTATATTAGTTTAGTGCTTGCTATACATGGACATAAATTTCATAATATTAAAAGATGGAGCCAACACGAACAAAGAATATTTATTGATTAGTATTACCTGAGCTGCTGAACATAAACCTAATACGGCACCCATTGTTGAATCTTGTTAGTTATTGATGATTAGTGTATTATTAGTTTACTTAGAGCTGAAAACAATAGAGTAAAAGTAAAAAATAATTAAATTAAACAACCATGACTAATATTTAGTTTGTGACACAATATATGAACTTAATTTTCACTCAGTGTCAGTATTCAATAAACAACATTACACAGATAACTCAAAGACGATATTTCCATAATTGACATTGACATTCTTGCTGCCAATATGAAATTCGGATTGTTCACTTAAAAATTTACTGAGCAATATGTACTCTTATACGTAGAATGAGGTAGATACAAATATTTCTAGACTTTAAACTTGAATTTTATAATGCTGGTTTTACATTGACCAAACAGCAAAAAGTGTTTTCTTTTACCTTCACGTTGTATGCCACACAAACCAGGACAAACAGAAAGAACCCGGAAACCCATTAAGGTGATTCTGTTCTCTAATTTTACAAGAGGCATTGCGTATTGAGTTGCGAAACTCAAACGGCACTTAAGCGTTTTCCCTTTTTACCAGAGCGAGTAAATATTAAATTTTTCATTTTCCCGAGTGAAAATCGAATCCACAGTTGTCGCAGTGTTTACAGCAATTCACCACAATGAATTTTTATACTCTTAATATACTATAAAATACGAAAATTATAAATAATTACTATTTAGAATGGATACGGGGTCAATGAATATACCTGCGGCAGTATTTCCAGGTCGATACGGCATTGTTATTGTATTAGTAATTTAATTGGTATTAGTAACTGCGTAAAACCTAAGATTCAAAAATTTAAGCATTATTGTAAGTTTAAGCTCATTACAAGTTCGGGATTCTCTGTCGCTTGTAATCAATTAATTTAAATAAGTTATAAAGTGAACAAATCGATATATATAAAAAACACTCCCGAAACTTGCCTAGGGTTATAAAATAAATAAAAGCTTATCAATTTTTTTTATTAAATTTAGCCAATAGTAACCAATTCTTCGTAACTTTATAAAGATTGAAAGTTTCTGTGCGCATAGACCCAACACCGATAAGTACTATTAGTTAATGTGGGTGGTGGTTACTTTGGCAGTCATTAGGTAACTTAACTTATATATTTTATGTCAATAGAAAATGCTCATCGTGTTGACCGACATTGCCAAGGTTTTATATTAATATTTCTTGTAGATTCTAGAGTTGCACATCAGCTGTTCAGATTTTCGATATAAATAGTATCTCGACAACATCCCATGATTTTTATATAGAGATAGAGACAATATAATTGTAGTTTAATTTTAACTTCGAGCCCAGGCAAAGACACGGGCAAAAGTAAGTTAAAGTATGTGGCTATTAAGATTTTTGTGCCAATCTAGAAATTATATATTACTAGAATTGGCACCTATATTATACCTATCGCTTTAGATTCGACATCACGAATAATTTAATATTGTTATTTAGTGTATTTTGTAGGTTAAGGTAATTATTAAAACAATTTTGTTTAATCTAAATTTTATATTTGTAAATTTATATCAATTAATAACATGATGAAATAAATATAAGGTCAAGAGTTGTTCCATACAATACTTATAGTTGAAGATACGATACATTTGTGGAAAAATATTCGCCATTGTAGAGATTTTCACGTGCATATATATATATTTTTAAAAAAAATATTTTTTAGATATTAATAGTAATAATAATACGAAAAAAAATCCTTAAAAAGCATTGAGAAGAAAAGGATAACGAAATAATGCCACAGTGTTACTAATAATCGTTATATATTTTTCAAGACATAAATTCATTCTAAAATTAATTGAGGTATAATAATCTAGACATGAAGTCTATTTGAAGTAGTTTAAATTTATCATAAACTTTCGTTAGAACGGCAACATTTGATTTAATGAGTAGATACCTAACGTTTCACAGTCGAGTGATTCTGATATAGTGCTGCAAGTGCAAAAAATAATTATAATTGCACCCACCGCACGGCACACATAGAGAGCTCCGAGCGCATATTTAATCTGTTTACAAATATATGTGATGTTTACAATTATTATATGCGTAATATTTTATTACAATATATAAGAAATTTCATAAACAATTTCAATAATAATCATTAACAAAACATTTCTATATAATATTTATAATTTAAAAATGATTAATTTGGAACACATTCTGGACCTTCGCATTAGGTACAGTTCAAGTAACATCGCTCTACATCTAACACGATTTCAGTACCTAGATACACGCTCAAATGTAACATTAAATTATAAATAATAATCTAGAAGATTAATAAATAAAATTATTAATATCACAGTAGGTCAACTGCCAGCTAGTTAATCTAATTTTACAACTCTATCATGTTTCAAATACTGAGTAAAACGTGAAGCAAAAAAAAAACTGCGTTAAATTTATTAAAAAACTAATTGAATTCTGTTCATAAATGTAAATAGTCAAAAATATATATTCTGAGGGACCGAGCTGACAGTGGCGATAAAAACTGCTGTGATATTGACAACATGGAGATACGCCTACATTTTACAATCAAAGTATAACATTTCAAATTCATTATTTTTAATAAAGGAAAACGATCCTTAAAATTGATAATAATAATAAATTCAACCTTTTAAAACTTAAGGCTAATGGTAACTATGGAGCCGATGCGTCAACGATATGCTAGCATTAAGTAAATGTGCATATCATCAAGTCAAGAGGCATTTAACTAAAAAAAACATATTTTTCGTATTAACCAGACACGATTTGATTGCGGAAAAACTAAATCGGACCGCTGCTTCAAACAAATTACCCCTATCCATGTACATATGTATAAAATAGGCTTTATTATTTATGGCAGAACACCAACGCAAATCTCTTGGCAAACGATTTTTAATTGCCTATGCGATAACGACATTTTTGTTATGTTAATCTGAAGATCTAATGTCTATGGACCTCGCGTCCTATATTGAAATTTTTACACGAGTGGTAGGTATTTACTTATAGGAGACATATTTTTATAAAATTTTATTGCCCACATAAAATGTTATTAGTCTTGGTGTATAATATCATAGTGTGGTTTTTATAGTCGTAAAAGTATATGTTTGCATGCTTTATTACTAGATACACTAAAACCAATTAAACATATGGATATTGAAATAAAGGACAATTTCAAATTCTCAACGATGTGTTCTTTTAAGAATTTGAAAAAGTTATTATATCATTGTTATTACAACTTATATAATTTTGAATATTTATATTAAGAATACTTAAAAAGATACATTAATCAAACCGGTACCATTATTATATCCACGCTTACCATTTATATACATATTGATACATATAAACAGTTATCGTTCAACTATGTTAGTTTGAAGATATTGCTTAAACTTGTGTTGATATTATACAATTGTTTAAAAAAAACAAGACTTAACAGAAATCAAAAATTTAGATGTTATAAGTTGTCTTAATCAACATATTTACATGCATAGTTGTACAGCATCGTCATAAAAATAATCTATCCTAATACTTTTATTATTAAATGATTATTAATTTAGACATGTGATTTTAAAAAATTAAAATATCTGTTTTATGATTCTACAGTCAAGTTGATAAATGTTCTTGCCTCTCTCTTATAGAAATAATCGATTGTCTATAAAGGTACTCTTTAGCTAAGTACAATAGAAAGTTAATTTTTGATTAACTAAATAATAATTAATTATATCTAACTTAAATAAAATAAACTTTAAATGTAGACGGATGTAATATCAAGCGACGACATACATATCTCGCTTATTTTCAGCACTTTATAAATATATTAATAATAAATTAAATACACTCTTTTATAAAAACATCTAATAACACGCAATCCAGTAAAAGCAAAAATATTACGAAATATAGACTTAGACGGGACTAGGGCTCGTATCAGGCTGTCTAAATCCGAACTATAGAAAAGAGAATCTGAATGCCTTGTTTGTGATGTATTTCATAAAAAAATATTATCGTTGTATTTCTTTACTGAATAAATTCATTTATTACAGATATTTCCAACTCTGTAAACTTATATGTTTAATAGTAAAGGCATTTTATATTTCTGTAAAATTATGCTTTTTTTGTACTGAACATGTTAAGTATTATTTTACTATTATGACTTTGGTGTCGAGTGTATACAATATTGAGCAAAATTTTGGCTAAATAAATTAATAGGTACGTAAACTATGTACACATTGCTTAGAAAAATAAAATTGTCTTTATCTAAAATAATTAAAAATACAAATCTTATTTATCTATATAGAAAATAAAGTAGAGCTATCATAATATAATATATTTTTTTAATATAAATCTAATAGCTTCAAAATAAATTGAGATCTGAAAAACAAATAACCAAGTAGGGTATATAGAACCACTTGGTTTTGGGGGTGACGTTAATTACAAACTTTTAAATTTTTTATAACCAAATCGGTGAATTATGACGTAAATAAATATCAGTTTTATATTTATCATAAATATATTATATAAATTACGCCAACAGGAATACGTTTGGCGTTAAATTGTGTATTCGATACAGCGAAAGATAAGATTCGAAACAGTTCTGAGATATTAATTGTAAGATCAAGTTTGGTTTTCAGCAAATTTTCGTAAATAATATATTTTCTTAAAAGTATATAAAATTTTAAGTAAGATAACAAGTTTTATAATTAAAGAAGAATGGCTAATTTGGTAATATGCCTTTGATGTCTTCGGTGTTATGTTAGCGCCAGAGAAATGGGTCTTACGAGTAGGCAATATTTATTGTACTTAAAATAATCGAATACTACGTTATGACTTCAACTTAAAATATCAATAACAGCTAATTTAATCTAATTGCAATTACATCTAAATCCTTACAATATGGCAGTTGTCAAATCGCTAGCTGAGTTGTCGCCTTATTCTAAAAGTGATCATTTCAATTTAGTTTGATGAGCGCGGAATTTCGTTTGCCTCAAATTATTATTAATGATGACGTCACTAGCTATGACATTAACTTGATGTATCACAACCATTATTGCAATCATTAGTGTTTAGAAGATTGGTATTTATGTATTTGGTAGGTATAATATATGCAGGTACATTTTGCAGTACACTCGTTTAATATGTGAACTTAAGTTGCTTTGAAGTATGAAAACTTCCATTTTTAACCCCCCACGCGAAAAGGGGCCTGTCTGTCTGCCTGTCTGTAGCACCATATCTCTTGAATGCGGTTTTTTAAACGAAAGCTAAGTTCATCGCGATGGTTCCTAGCTATGTTTGATGAAAATCGGATCAACAGTTTATGAGTTATAAGTATTTTACCGAGATGAGGTAGTGATTTTTTGGGTCGGGGTTTTTTTTATTTTAATTTGAAATGCTGGAGAATTAAAAATGATACTGGCAAGAAATTGTTCTGAGATCTGCATAACAACGCACATCTATTAGCTAAACGTAACATTGACAAAAAATGATTTTATTAAGATGGCAGGAGATGTCTTATATAGTAGTTTTAATACAAACATCAACTGTTTGTATCAAGATGACAAACAGACAATTTTGTAAAAAAATGGTATATATACTTTATACGTATTAAAATTAAAACCAGATTTTTATGATTTAAAATAAAATCGTTAAGAACAAATTGCTACAGCATCTTTAAATTTGGTAATATTTAACTTTATGACAAACAAATAAAAATGGAGGTCTAAGGGAAACAATCAGAAAAGATTTAGAAATAGCTTAAACAAACTCATAATCCTACGAAATTGGCACAGACAAGTCTTTACTCTGTCATTGATAATATCTTTTTAACAAATTTCTTCTTTAATAATATATTTGAATTTATGAAATTAACTTAGAAATACCGCGCTGTTTTAATACGAAAAAATAGATATTTATATTTTATCTGTTGTATTTAAATTTATAATAGTGATACAGTACAAAATTTCAGTTAACGATCACATTAAGTAAGAGTAAATACAGCAATATCACTTTAATTTATGTACATATCCGAAAATTGCTTATTTTTTATAGAATATATTAAATATATCTTTTTAATAAAATTAGCTATTTACAAATATAGTAATATAGTAATACTTAACAATAATATTGCATTTCGCAATCGCCCTTATCCGTTTCTTTTGTCTTGTTTCTTTCTTTTATCACATATTTGTATTCGACATGTAATCCCGAATACATCGCGCTTCCTTCCTCAGAATCTTTATATAGCCATTGCATTCCTATTGGACACACGCTATCGCATCTCCGTGGCGTCGTTGCTTGTAGCTGGTATATCATATATAATTAACTTATAATACAACATTGTATAGGTTATCACAACTTCTTGTTCAGTTATCCTTTAGTTGCACACAGTGGTACTTGTGGTAACAAGTGCATACGCATCAGCGACCCTTTAACAAAACGATGGTTTCCTTTCCAAATGTTACATTTCAAAAGACGTCATAGCCTTGGCTCCTCACTCGTAGCGTTGATAAGATTACACTCGTTTATCGCTTCGCTGGCGGTGGACGACGCAAATGAGGTGCGCACGCGCAACGGAGCGAGCTGAGTATTGTCTCCTTGTTCTGATAAGACCAACAATGTATACCATACAGATATGTTCATAAAAATTTAAGTCTAATTTGTGTAGTCTTTTACTCGAATCTGAGATAACTTACTGAACTAAGGTTAAGTATATTACTATATGTTTTTATTATTTATTATCTATTAATTCAGTCAAAACATATAATTAGTGATAGTTATCACTGAAGTTATTGCGACTGGAATGCTTTTCCATTTAGTCGACTTGGTATCGGCGCAGGAGTGCGCGGCGAGGGCGACAGCAGTATGAAAACACTGGGTCGAGGAGTTACGATACGATAGGATGCAGATGCAGGCATTCGATATAATATAGTTGAAGACGTGGACGGATTTACCGACTTCATACAAGATATGATTCACAATTACGAAGCCTTCACTAAATTATTATTGCTCATTATTTACCATTACTTAACTTTTATTACAAAATCAATAATATATATCATAGATTCTTTTATGTTTTGTTGGATTTAAAATCTTGATAGATGCGTAAGTAGTGTTTGTATTTACAAGCAAATTTATTTATTATTCGTAGATACGTAACGAATTTACAAACAATTTTGAAAAATAGCTTATGTCTAAGCTTTCTGTCAAAATAAAAATGTTTTTTAACTTTTTTAAAAGTAGAATTAAAAGATCAGCGCCAGTGAAATTTTACAAGTCAAAAGATATTCTTTGCTTTAAAGTAAATTCATGAGTTAATGCGTACGCAAGACTCGGCCAATGTTTCCACACTGCCACGCATAATTTCAGTCTAACCTTAAATCTAGTGCTCTTAATACTAATATTCACAGTCTCCGACCGAGAGCGACACATAGTTACAGTGTGCGCGCCACAGTAAAGGCAAATCTACCGCGCTACAAAAATACGTGGGCAATGTCCATTTCGCAGTCAAAATACGAGCCACATTCATAGAGAAAAATATGTCTCCCTTAAACATTACATCTATTCAATATATTTATAATAAATTTACTCCGTATAAGCTTAAATAAAAACACGTTCATAATATATTATCTGGACTTATTCTAAATACATCACATCCCGGACAACGGAGTCTAGTCACTCACACGGAATACTCAAAATGTCCGCGGTAAAGAATATTAACATTCGGCACCAGTAATAAACTGTTCACTTTACGTGTGCTGCACGCGAGGAGGCGTACGAGCGACGCACGGGCTAGTCGCCGAAACGCGTAC
The DNA here is from genome assembly GCA_036379175.1 of Heliconius cydno galanthus. Lineage (NCBI taxonomy): Eukaryota > Metazoa > Arthropoda > Insecta > Lepidoptera > Nymphalidae > Heliconius > Heliconius cydno. Next base: position 1,390,456 of record JAKRZM010000263.1, read on the forward strand.
ACGCTTTCTTCCATTTGCATTGAGTACACCACTGGTCACGTTGGTCCATGCCATAAACCTTGCGACATTTCTTATTATCGGAGCGAGGACGCCTGCCCGGGCTGCCTGGCGAGCTGCTTACCCCGGAGATCTTTAGGTGCTTCTGGAAAGTTAAGCTACTGTTAGATATCATATGATAAAAATAAGCTTATGAAATCTTGGAAGCCGTTTCAAATGTAGACTACACTGTGACAACAATGTGCCTTTAATTATTTAAAATCTATGTAATTAAATGTTTATTTGGCAAACCTACCGGTGAGCTTGAGCTGGACCAGGAATGCGTTACGGGAATGCTTATGGGTCTTGCAGAACCATTCTGTAACGTCGACAGCAGTCCTTGTCTGAAATTAAAATGATTATGACTTATTTAAAGAAGAGAAGACAATTGTGATATTTTTTATTTTATCAGAACCATTTACATATCACTAAAATAAATAAGTACAGAAAGAATTATACCTAAAGGAACCGACGAGCTGCCGCTGATAGTCAGGATCCTCATGCGGTGGACGGCACATGTCTCGGTGGGAAAGAGTGGGTGGCGGAGCAGGTGCAGCCACCTCGTTGTAGTAAAACTCTTCCTCATGATCACTTTCATCTTCATTTTTTGGCCTGAAAGAGATGTTATTATATTAATCTCATAAATTTTAGCAAAACGCAAAAAATTCTAAGCGACCTTCTAGCAAGTTTTCTATTCATTCATAATTTGATATACTAAAATTATTAGATGTACCTATATAGATATCAGTTCGATAACGGCGATATCTAGTATTTACATATATGTATTTATATATATTTGTATATCTGATAGTGAAGAAGATATAATTTTGTAGTTCCTTACATAAGTTTTATGTTGTCTTCTAAATATTTTTTCCTGTTGATTTTTTTTAGTGATATAGATTAATATTGACAATTATATTTCAGTATTTATCAATTAAATTGAAAAGTTTCATATAGGATGTTATCTATATTAAAACAGCATCAGAATATAGTTATGTAAGATCTCGCTGTTATATGACCTTGTGTGTAACGAGCTCGAGCCTAGCAGCGGGCAACCTTGTCATGAAACGTGGCTGCTTCCGGGTCAGTAAGGGCCGGCTTTTTAATCAACATTTAATACATATACCTACATGTGACATTATAAACATAACCTTTAAACAACTTCATGCTGTGGCTGTGACACAACATTTATTAAAAAGTTTTATAAACGTATAAAATCAATGTTAGCAGTTTATATTATTTGTCTAAAATATTTTATTTAAATATTTAAACTAATTGGTTGCCGATGATGCAAATTAGGCTGTCGCGAGTACATTGTAATCTTGTCTTATACCGGAAATTGCAATTGAATAATAACGCTAAGAGATTTTCATAATACTATGTTTTGAATATTGAGTAGAAAAAAAAAACATATTAACTCATTGTATTAGATTTCTGCATTACTGATATCATGTGAATTTTAGTTGGCAACCACAAGGTAATGTAAGCATGTACCATGTATATAGGTATGTGTACTATGTGGCTATGTTGCTTAGGAAGACGAGGATTACTGTTCAAGGTTGTATCATAGTTCACGCTATTATATAATCAATTACGGAAATAGCTAACTAAACAAATATACGATATGTACCCCAAATGCGTTTGTCTGATGTGCGTTTCGATGGAAGTGCGTGTAGAGGTGTAGTGGCCGCAACCTCGCCATGAACATTTGAAAACAACACTGTTTATCTGAAACAATAGAACATTTTTAATTAATCATAACAGTCAATACAGCTAAAATAAAGTTAAATTGAGCTGAGAAGTATCGCACGGAAACGACTCTAGGTCGCGGCCTTGTCGATGTCGCAACGCCTCACTCCCTCGCGCCTCGTGTGTTGCTACTTGCTGCTTGCTGGCCGCCGTCCGCTGCCACTTGCCACACCCGCCTGTCGTCCGAGGTGACACCAAACACACCTTCGAGTTACCTACTCTCTTCGAGTTACATTGTTCGTAGCAACCACCTATACACCTTCCGCAATAAGATAGTGGCTTACGTAAATACATAATTGAAAGTTTCCTTTTAGACCTTGTTCAGATATCGGCATTGCTTTGAACATAATATTTGCATCGTAAATCCACAATGTCATTTAAGACTCAAATCAGTAAAATAATATATAAATAGCTAAAAATGTCAAAGGTAGATCAACACGCGAAAGCATAAATTAATTTTATTTAAAGTGAATAAAAGTGATGGGATATGAAGAAATAATTTATTGATAGCAGGGCAAGGTGAGAGATTAGTGAGCTATGCCAAAGATTTTACCGTGGCCTTCAGTTCAATGTTACTTTATGTTCGATTAAAATTAAACTGTTGCAAACCGAGACACAGTTTCTTTTTATGTCACAAATAAATATTTGACAAGTTCTAAAACTAGATACAACATTTATTATTTTAAATTTCATTGTAATGGACAACAGTAGCTAGGTGGAATAATGATTATCAGAAGGCTCGGCCGACGCGTCCTAGAGAGCAGCACAGGCGCTTCACGCCGGGGAACTGAAGTTATATCAAATGCATATAGAACTGGGTCAGGTCAGAGACGAGGGGGGACCGCGGTGTTGCCATCTAGGTCGCAATACCACGGCCAAGGGTGGCTTATGAAGGTTGCTACTTCTTTGTTTCAGTTTTGTAGAGATATATGTTGAAAGTGTATACTAAATATTAATCATCTCCCGTCATAGGCATATTGCATATATGCCAATCTGTCCTTGGATTATGTGCTATTTCCAAAGCAGAAAGTTAAATGGGAAGTAAGATCTCTCAGAGGTACAAAATTATCTATATCTATACATATTTTCAGAATAGGCCGTTATTAGTTGAAACTTGGAAATCATGTGAGTCATAATCGAGCCAGTGGATGATGAATCGTATTTGTTATAACTAAACAATATCATTGAGAGTTACTAAGACAAAGGATATTGTTATTGAAGTTAACTAGGAACTATTAAAGCAGTAAAAACTTTATGAATTATTTTTTATGCATCCGCTAAGGTATTTTATCTTATTGAACATTATTCTAAATGTCTTGTAAGATTTAATATGATATTTTCTTATCCGTTCTCATTTCCAAACTGGGAACATGTTTAAAAATATACTTATAAGGAATAATATTGGTATCATTTACAGTATATCGTATATTTAATCAATATTAATAAAGTATTATTACTTAAGCCTTGTAAACGCAAATGTCAAATGAAATGCAGTTTACCTTCTCAGGAAGGTTTATACGACAAAACATAAAAGAAATCACCACTAAAGTCACTCAAATACTTAATTTATGCCGCATTATAAAAGAAAGGAAGTTCTTATTTATTATGTAGAGAGTTCTCTGTTATATGTAGAGTAAGAGAGTCATATATTTATACCAATATGTATAATGCACATAATATATTTAAACATGGTCTAATATTTCAGCTGAATGATTCACCTTCCTCGCAAACAGAGGGTGGGAGCGGCGAGGGCGCGTCCCTCACTGCACCATTGACCTAGTTTTGGCCTTCAATAGTACAGCCATTACAAACTAGGTCTCGCAAACCAAACTTTATTAAACGGCATTATGATTGTACATTTTTAATACCTATATCCTACTAAACTTTATATGTTTAGTAATTTATTATATGTCATTACATATAATATGTTAATACAATGATTCTAGATCTTTCCTATTTCTATTAAGATTGGTTATCAGTTATTATATAATCAGTGTTAGTTTTGTTCTCTAACATGTTCGCAAATCTACTTCTGCAACCTGCAGTCAACACTTATAAATACTTTTATCTCATAATGGCGGTCCCCGCCAGCGCACTGGTGTGCCGTCTATACGCTTTACACGTGCCAGCCTACTTGAATGTGTGCAACAGAGTGCAGTTGGATGTGGCACAGAAGCTATAATACATTTATTTACTATACATTTATATATTATACATTTATTTAGTGACAATATAGTGCATGTGGCAATTGGCCGAGATGCAAACACAAGTTGACTCTGATCGTGGTTTTATCTCTGTAATTAGAACGTTTATTTAGGTCTTATACTCGTTAACTGAATTAATATTAAATATTTGTGTTTATAAATGATTATATTGTTTATTTTTTATTTTGTTTAACTATCTACATGAAGTAGTACTGTCGTGCCGTTTCAGATTTTTTTGATTGAATAGAGAGAGAGGGATAGCAAGATTCACGTGTAGATAGGGGGTAAAATATCCATTGGGTGAAGCGGGTGGTTAGTAACACAACTCGCTGTGTAGCTTTACCTCTTTTTGCAAATATATTAGGAATTCTTGATAATTATTGAATAATTAATAATGCTATAGGTATATATAAAAACATGAATTTTATTTTATGATTGTTAAAATTTCTATAATTTCAGTATTTACTTACTTTATATATAATAATATGTATATACAAAAAGTTTAATTAACCACTTGTTTAACCGAGAGAATTTAACAACGGGATCTTCCATCAACAAAGATTACGTTCTAGAACATAGATAAACATAAAACGATTATGGAAAATAGCACCGTAACACCACATACTAAAGTTTATATTTGCTTAGAACCGGCGAATAGCGCGACGCGGCATTAATGCCGGTTTGTTATTGCACCGTCTCTTTCTTCGGCGAAACGAGATGACTTATTGATTTGTTTTCATTGCATCTCTCTTTGGCTCGCCGATGCACATAAACCTCTTTCGTCTGAGTGACCTTCTCCTTATTTACTTGACGACGCGGCTAGATAAGTTGTTTTGGTGGCGTCCCTCTCTAGCTGATGTAAGAATGAGGAAGGCTGATGTTTAGATGCATGCCCTGCTTAGGTTCCCTCGTGTTTGTATGCGGCAAAATACGTTAAACATTCGTATACATTAACTATGCAAGTTCCGATTGATTGAAGTAACTTTTAGTTCTCGATAAGTAGTTCGTTGGTATCAAAGTTTATTGTTAAATATGTCATCACTACAAAAGATTATTAAAAGTAAATAATTAACGAAAACAAAAGGTAAACAGCTCTATACGAAGTTTGGTCACGTTTCACGTGGCTGCCTAGAGTTGAAAACACGCTTTGACAAAGAATCACGCATTTCAAATGTTTACAAACACACCTTTTATGTTAAGAGAACAAAAGTTTACTAAACTTCAGTTTGAAATTAAGAAATCAAAACAATACATAGGGTTAAATTAATGATATATTTTAATATCGCTTTATTAATATTTAGAATAACATAATAAAGGTACAAAATTAAAAAAGAGACAGAAATATACCTGAGCTGGGCGAGGAGTTAATATCAAATGCGTCGTAATGCACCCCATGATGACAAGGAGGCTACGAGCCTTCGAGGTCACTGAACTGAACTACATACCATAACTACCCCCTGGCTAGCATTTTGTTGATATTTGTTGAACTTTACTTCAAATATTACATTAATACAGATAGTATTTAATTATTTACACTTGAATGTATATTGTTGTTATAAAATTATAAGTAAATAAGTATTATATAATTTATAACGTATTTATTTAAAACTCTTTCTTATTGCCATTTTGTTGTTTTTTATTAATATTAAATATCAATATCACTTATTAATAATGCGTAAACATAATATGAAAGTTATTGAATAAAATCTCCATTCGACATTAATAGTTCTACAGGTGGCGATGCATTGAACTCGGGGGCCAAACCCCCCGTACTCTTCACACCACAACCGACACGACCCTCGCTTATTTTTCACTTGTTTATCCCAACACACCGTAAGTCTGTAGCCTCTACCTACCTATGTAAAAAGAAAAATAGCGGGCAAGAAACTCAATGCGTACATTTGCCTCATGTCCTTCTCAGAATTTATATCGTTTCTACTCATTTTATTGCAATTTTACGGCTAATAGCTCTAGCCAATTTAATTAAAAAAATATTTGTAACTCGATTTATATTTGCAAATTTGCGTTATTAAAATGTCGTTTACTGTAGTGTTACGAAAAATATCATAAATATATATTTACTCCGTTTTGAGTCTGTACAATGATTTGACTAAATTTATTAATTTAAATATAAAAATTGCAAGTGATTGAATTCAGTGAAGTTAATTACAGTTGCCGCTACCTATTGAACGAAATAAAAATGTCGCAAGGTAACTGACCAACACAAGCAAGACATACAAAAAGTCGGTTATGGCAGGCTGTTCAAAAATCGTAACAAAAGACAGCATATATATGAGTCAGAGGTCCTGGCGTCGATCGGGTAAGGTGGTAGTGAGGACTAAGTACTGATGAATCAGCTAGTGGGGCATCCGCCAATCGTCGTAGAGACGCCTCGCTGGTCACCGACCTCGACTGGTTCCGACTTGTTACAATTTCACTTTTTCTTCAAGCCGCTCCCATCATCCCTGCTATATCTAACCGCAATTATCTCAAATTAAACTGCAGTTAAATCGTTAATGGCGACGTTCAATCTGGCTCCGAGCGGACAATTAGGCATTTTGCAACCGACGACACTGACATTTGGCAAATCGTCAAGCGTGTAAAACTACGTAATTTATTTAAGGTGCTTTATTTTTGGAATACTTTACTATGTTACAGAATGGATGTCGCATAAACTTTATTTGACTTGTAAAATGGGAAGTTTGTTGAACCCGCGGGATCACTCATTATCGCGTCTGATGAACTCGCCGCGCTATTGTTACGGCCCGCGCCGGTGGTACTCAGCGACCGCCGACCGCCGCACCGTATAAAGGTACTGGCACCGGCACCACATAAGCATTCACTAAATATTATTTTCGAACATCATTTATTCAATACATTGTCTAGAATTATTGCTTTTTTAATTCGGCATAGTGATCTTACAATTTAAATCACTGAAATTTGCAAATGAAATTGTTATTTGTATTTATTTAAGTAATTGCATAATATTTAAATAAATAAAGTCATATCGCAGTACTATACAGTATATAATGCTGAAATTGGATATTTGTTCCCTAATAGTAAAATAGTGAGGTTTGGTTCCCAGAAATGACGTCACGGTAACAGTATTTCACGTACCCACTGCCAATGCCTATCCGCGGAAGACTTATTTGAAGTGAGTAGCGAGTGATCCTTCGAGATGTAAAGTGTAAACATTTGAACTGTCAAGAACGGGCAGTGCCCCGGCAACGGTGTCAATGCCCCGCCGATGCCGGTTAAAAAACGTATTGACTCCACCTATCCACCGACAGCCCGCCACCGCTACGTCGCCTCGAGACGTACATACGAGTAAATGCTAAGAAAAATAGAAGCGCCGATCTAATTTTGTTCTATATGTGATGTAGAATTAGCTGGGATGCGAATTTCAAGCGTATATTTAAAATTACCTGTTTTCAAAGTAAAATGGCACCTGCCACCTATAGTTTTACACTATTAGTACTAATTACAGGTGTTTTAATATATTGTAATAAGTAAATTTAGCAGTAAACTACTTGTTAAGTTGTCCACCTTATATTATATTATGTATTATTTCATTAATATATTAAAGAAATTCAAGTCCCGCTGCTTTAGAATATTTATACGGTTGTTTCTTTATGGACAAAACAATATTAGAGACAAATAATAATATTTTTTTGTGAAAAACGACTACATAGGACTCTTTTATATATATATACAATAATTATAGTATCATATAATTTTTATCAGCGTGAAAAGCGTTAATTATTTAATTACCCCCAATGTCGTGTTACACGCAACTTAAACACTTCCTTTGCCCTTATTTAATGGGCAAACTGGCATAAATAATTTGTTAACGTGATCAATGGTTATATAGTAGAATCTCTTTTTTTCATTTGCTGGTCAATGCCTCTAAATTGGAAGTTTTTGACCGCACCAAGGTCGCCAGGATGGGGTGTGTGAACTGAACTGAACGCCCACACGCATAACGCCATGTGCTCAAATTTATATGGAAATTTGGTGAATTGAAGATTCGTAATTTGTGTAAAACGAAAATGATAATGTATCATGCTATATGCTACCGATATGCACAGGGTTATTAGAACGAGGGAGTCGTGTGCAGGGCGATGACCTGGAGAGCGAGATAGAACGACAACAAAACTGAAGTTCGTGCGAACTATAGCGACATCATTTTTCGACTTTAACCACAAAGCAGGAAAAACTCAGATATTTCCATACGTACGTTGCTATAAATTTTAAAATGCTGATATTGAATTTGAAATTGACAATCTAGAACAATATTCCTTCTATAATATAACATAATATAAATAGTTAGAGTATTTTACGTAACGTATAGCCGCGTCGACACAAAGGACATCGGTGCCTAATGCAATCGCTGTATCTAGGTCGGCCGTATGGATGTAACCTATATTTGCTATTGCACAACGCGATGCCACAGTACCTACTTGAATAAGCTGGTACAGGCCGTTCTTATAGTCCATTCGATCGATGATCATTTATAAACATAAATTATTTATCTATCTAAGACGAAAAGTATCTACAATAATATTTTAGCTTTATTTTGCTTATGTAATTTGAAATATTATTAATTGTTATTTTGTTAGTGCGACTGTAAAGCAATGGTTGTGGGTTCGATCCCCACTCGAAATATTGAATTATTGTTTCTTAATATTGACAGTAGGTTCCCTCTGCCCACCCTGCTGTATGCATGTATGTATGTAATTTGAATTATTTCAACTGTTATTTTATTCAACCATTTTCTTGACATGTTTTAACTTGTAAGAATGCTATACAAAACAAAAGTCGTCATTTGGGAGATATGCAAATTGCTCTATCAACTATCAAGTAACCATTTAATTTCCAGTTTTTTATAATCGCGCACGTCAAGTGTGTGCGACCCACAAAACCGACCCGCTTTGATATTGTATCGTGTTCCAAATTATCAAATAGAACAATTTGTTATGTTATTTTGCCGTTATAAGTAATGTTACCCTCCATTAAAAAGAAATTGTTCTAATATAATTAAATTAAACTGAAAATGTCTATTTAGGGATGAAAATATCTATTCCAAGCCATCAAAGTGGGGAACGGGAGTGTCTTAATGGGAACGGAGCGAATATTAGACTCCCAGGTTCATTCTGCCTTGCTAAGTGCAGGGGACAGTGTAAAGCTAAAAAAAATTTAGAGTTACACTGTTTACGTAATGGACGATTACAATACAAACAATGTTGAACGACAAGCATTACGCGATATAGCTGGTATCAACCTTGCAGGTCATTGTTTTAGTACTAATATACTTAATAATATATTTAAATTTGACATATTGTTTTATATTAATCAATAATAAATTATATAATTACATTAAATAAGATATTATTTAATGATGTCAAGCAGAAACGAATTGAGAAAGCTAATGGTTGTTTATTTAATATATTCCAAAGTAAAATATTCATTTATGGTTTGTAATTACTTTATATACCACTCTATTTCAACTTAACCCAATTTACACAAAATCTTCACATAAATAGTACTCTATGTATTATTCTGATGAATAAGCTATATAGCTGTAAAGTTTCATCTAAATCCGTTCATTAGTTTTTGCGTAAAGGTGGAACAAACATCCATCCTCACAAACATTCACATTTATAATATTAGTAGGAAGTGGGATAAACACTCGGTGAGCGAGTGGTAACATGGCGGTTGACACTGTGAATTCAGATAGAGGTCAAAACGCAAAACATGCTGACGGCGATAGCTTATATGTGCGTAATTGAGGGCGTACGTACATACAAAGATATATACAGTAAAGACATACCAGTCCTGGTTCAGGGGCACAGTGTGACTGTAAACGTGACTGGTTGTGGATTCGATTCCCACACGAATAAATAAATATTTATTTAAATTTATTTTTTCATTTCTTTACTTTGCCACTCAACACGCAATTCCTCCAATATTCGGCGGAAAGTGGGAAACGGAGTATCTTAACACTAGGTTACCTCTGCCCACCCGATACTGCGTGAAGCACATTTTTTTATATAGCACAACTAGTGGACTCGAACGCGGCTACGCCCGCTTGAACTATACGAATATTTATTAAATATATTTATGAAATTATTTTCAGTTTTCAATAGAGAGATGCGTTAAGCAAGCTCATTTTGGGTGACGTTTTCTAACAACAAACTTTGCAAATTGCATGTCAAATTAATAAATATTTTAATATATTAGTATATATCGAAAATATTACAAATATGAGAAAAAGAAGTATCCTATGTTCATCCCGGGACCCTCAAGTATCTCTATATGAGTATTTTATCACTATTAAATAAGCGGTTTGGCCCTGATTGCGTAAAAGACAGACAGACAGACAGACAGACAGAGTTACTTTCGAATTTATAATATAGGTATGGATGGACAGATCACATTTTTTATATATACGGAACACCGTAACTGTTTGTTTACAGAGCGAAGAGTGTTCAGCGAGCTTCTAGTACCGCATGTCTTCCGCGTTTTAAATATAGACCGCGAAGGTCGCTTATTCGCTTGTGTTGAAACGACGCAATATTATACGAACCTTGAAACTAAGCTACGTAGAGACAAAAACGTATTTTTTTGCTAAAACTAAATGTAACGGAATTTTTAGTTCGTGACGAAATATAAATGTTATTTAGGATCGTCTTAAGATAAAAATATACAGTTGTTTTATAGAACAAATACAGGTAGGTATATGAATTATATTAATTATATAAATACGTTTATTAATAATAAATGCTTAACAATGGTTATTGAGGCCGTTGTGACACTGTAGCACAAGTGGGTGGACTGTAAGCAACGACTTTGGGAGTTGATTAGATTTCCAGTCGGGGAAATGTGCATCGAATGGATCCCGGAATGTCTTAGCCCAAGGTTCCCTCAGCCTACCCTACTATACGCGGGTTACAAACGACTTAAATTATTCAAAAACAATATAAGTGTCACGAATATCTTACGTGCAGCATCACTCTGTAATCGCAAGTAGCGCCAGCCGGCCGCCCTTGGTTTCTGCAACCGATTTGTTATCTATGTTTATCAAGAATTTAGATATGTTGTAGACGATAGAGCAGATAAAACACGAATATTTCTGTTAAATAAGTATTTTTCGTTTATATAATAAATATAATATAAAGATTTAAAGATGATTTTCTTATGGCCATCTCAATCATCACTTTTAAGAATGTTATTATATTGGAATTATCTAGCTTTTCTCAGTCTGGCATTCAAACAAAATCTCCTAAATTGGGGAATATGGGAGAGCGGAAAAAATGGAGCTAATATTATTTATATTAGTTATTCAATTACTGTTGTAGTAGTATGAGTATGAAGTCAAAAAGTTAATTATGAGTAAGAATTGAAAAGATTTAATTTATAAGTTTTTACAGAATATTTTTGTTTGTGACCCAGGAAGTAATTTGCGTGTTCTTTGATAACAATTGCTGTACACTTATAATCTACTTACAATGATAACACGACCTTCATTAAATACGAATACTGACGACATTGACGTCTTCTGGGGCGTTTTTATCTACAGTTGTACATATTTTATTTATAAGATTACAAATATTTTATTATTAAAAATTAAATACCACCGGGCTTATTATGTCTTGGTGCGAGAGTGAAAAAATGAAAATATTAATAAATTATAATTCATTCATTTCAACTTTGTTATAAAATGTTTTGTATTTGTGTATCTACAAATGGTGTGTAGATGAAGGTATGCTGCATGCACTATACACGGATTGTAAAAAAGGAAACTCCGATAGGCATGTCTAAGCTATCTGACTTCCTTATTCCTAAATGGATGTTGTTTTGAACCATACAAAAGATTATCGTTATTCCTACCTAAGCATTACCATGAAGGTGTTTATAAATTAATTTATCTTTTTTGTTCTTTTTATTTAATAATGTAAATTAAATTATACTATATATTTATTATATATTTTATTAAGATATTTTGTATTTTTATATAATTTCAAATGGAGACAATTTATATAAGAAATATTTTCTATTCGCAAGGTTACTCGTGTGCATTGATAACATTTGGCTATCTTCAATGACATTGCCTACAATTTTGGTTGATTTCTTATCGGTTGTAGATATATTATATACTATATTTCCTTATGAATAAAATAAGCTGGCAAGATAAGTTTATTTATAAAACCGTGTTTTTAAAAATTAAGTTCGATTGTAATTAAGTACTGCATATATAAAAGATAGCATCGTATTGACATGTTTAATATGTTGTTTTTGTTGTAATTCATGATAAATTTATATATGTAATTGTTTTGTGATAGAGAAAGTAAATATAGTACATTGAGTGTTTAAAGATGTTTAAATGGGCGCAAGTGAGATTATGCAACGAGAAGGGGCTTGTGCGCGTGCGCTGATGCAACGCGCTCGGCTATTGTTGTTATAGCGGCGACGTCAGCGCGCCAGGGGCGGAGTCGCCGGGGCCTGCGCTATCGACATAACTAGCTTTCCACGTGCCTGCTATATGTCATACTTACTGAACACGTATCAGCGATATGTGAAATAAGTTGTTTATCTAGCTAGTGTTTCTGTTGGGATTAAAAACAAAATCTTCTTTGCTCAATTAGGCCATCACAAGCAGTTTCACCAGAAGTTACATGGAAATGTCACGTCAGCCCTAGTTTTAGAATTTGATAATATCTGATTTTAAGTAAAACACTGTGCCTGGGCTCTAATGGAAATATAATGGCTACTTCTGATATCAACCGCAGTAGGTACTTTGCAAATAATTTGTTCTAGGAAAGAATAATGAAGCGGCAAGCGCGGGCGGGTTGTGGCACGACTGCGTGATAGTTTCATTGTTATGACTTTGATGGAGATCAGAAACGATTGTGTAAATATTTGTAATAGACATTGTGGTTAGCGTTTCTTAAATATTTCATTTTTATTGTTATACATATAATATGTTTCTCTTAATATACAATGGAAACGTCTCTATCAATTAGTTTTAATATGGCAAATATTACGTCAATATTAAAATATTATTTAAATATTTTATAAAGAAGAATGTATGGTACGTACATACTTTAAAAGTGAAAGGTATTTTTTTTAGTAAATATCTAGCTAATATTCAACAGCTCAATTAATAATAAATAGTAAATAAACATTATATTTATAGTCATTGGTTAAACTTGTTAAGCATTCAGCAACATGGTAAATAAATTTTGCATAATCGAAATGGTAATATTTATAGCTTATTATTTATGTTATTTACTGTCACATGTTATTGCTTGAAGTAGAGTGGAAAAGTTTATAAAACATTTTACAAAATAGAAGTGTGAATGTAGGTATATTATCTATTTTTTAAAACATGCAGAAAGCTTACAAGGCCTTGCTTGGTTATAATAGCTGTGTCCTCAGCCAAGGTCTGCCAGCTGGCGTCACTCCTACACTCGTTAACAAGAGATTTTTGCATCTATTCATATAACATGATACTGTACATATTTCATAATCAACGCGAAGGTGAATCTTAGATTTACTATGTACCTACTATATTATATTAGTAGTAAAATTGACGGTTTTCACAGTTACAAGAGTACTTTAATGGTACGAATAGATTACGAGAGAAATTCCGACACAAATGTCAGACATTAATGTTTGATTAACTTGTATGTGTTTTTGTGTCTGAGTAGTGTTTTGTAAGTGTACAGAAATTGTGTCCGAGTTGTTCTGTACGAAACTTTTCAACTACACTAAACACTTGGACACTTGGACACACAGTGGCTGATGCGACACTAATAAACGTATCACAATAAATTTTGCAATTAGATACATTAGTGTTTATACAGAAACACTCGATATATACACTGAGTGTACCGTGTATAGTGTCGTAGTGTATTCCTACCAAACACATACTTAGTAGAAAGATGGCAAATCTTAATATACAGAAGTTAACGTTATAATGACGTAGTTATTTTTTTGGAACACTACACTGACTGGTGGGCCGGGGCGTAAGAGGCTCACAGGAACTGGTTGCGTCCACTCGGTGTCGCTCGCACATGTCGGCCAGCGGGCACCAGGTCGGCGACCCTGGCGCCGATAATCCGAATGCTGACACCGGGGAAAGATTATACTAATGCACAATAATCGACGTTAGTCATTCGCGAAGAAACACTTTATTAAATTACTATTATCATAGGCTGGATTCATTCTCTTGAATTACTCATATCCTATTACACTTTAAATGCATTTGTAGCTAGCGATGTAGCTGTGTGTGTGATATCTAATATTACATATTAGTTGTCGATCAGTATCTAATATTAATTATATTCTATACATATTATTGTTCGTGCCATTTCTCTGACTCATTTCTAAGTACAGATTTCCGCTTGCCATTGGTAATAGAAGTTGCCAAGTTCTCATGTGATCATTCCACCGGCGACACCTAGTCTGGGGCACGCTATTGTTGCACAAACGATACGGCTAGTACTGCTTGCTTGCGTATGAGTCTATGGGCATAGCAATATTACCGATTTTGGTGGGATAATAATGGTGTTATCGAATATGAGCAAATTGGTTTTAATGGCATTGGGTTTTCTTATATTGAATTAAATCTAACGACGAAAATATCATATAGTAGTAATTTGTGACTAATACTTTATAATAATATCCCATCAATAACTTAAATGTGAAATGAAAACTAAGTTAAATGTTAAGCAATACGTGGTTCTTCTTCGACAAAATAATGAGAGATCTCTATAGATCCATCCAACCAACAGCCTTTTAAAGTCCACTGCTGGACATAGGCCTTCCCTAAAGCTCGCCACTCCATCCGGTCCTGCGCCCTTTGAATCCAGCGGGTTCCCGCCGTCTTCTTCTACGATTCTTCTTCTATATAATCACTTGGGATAAAATTCAAGCTTCGTACAAATGTTATAAAATGTCAAAATTTATTTTTACTTCAGTTCACAACGCGCGTGTTAACGTTTATTACTCAAGAGTTGTGGTTAAAAATGAAGCGTCTCTAGTCCACCCACGAGATTTTGGCTGGCACTACAAGGTTGGACTAGAAGCGTGGGCTGAACCACCTTGCACGCCACACACGTTTTAGTTCTACACATTGCGTATGAATGAGTCGTGAAAAGATTTCTACTTAAATAATAAGCTGTAAAAAACATAAATACATCAAATATATAGTATCTATTAATCTTATATGTTCACAAATACAAAGTATTTAATCTCGATAACATAAGGTCACTACAATATTATATTTATGTATGCGATGCAAGTGCACCCATAAATGTTCTTAGTTTAAGGAAGCCCCTGAATGAATATGTAGGTTACGTAAGAAGTTATACAAACTTATCGGTATTTGTACTTTTTACTATTAAAAACCACAGTAGCTTGACCACTTTGTTCAAAAGTACCTAAATAGAGTAACAATCTTGAGAGCGATCTTGATCTCATTATTGCTCTCAAGATCGATCTCAGAGTTGAGAGCGGTCTATAAATACCAGTCTTAGTTACGTGTTTAAATAGCCTATATTTTTAAATCTAACAAAGAACTCATTATTTAACTATGGTTTAACAAAACAATGATTCTATTATGATGGAGAGACTGGGATCTAATTTCAAGTAAGTACACAGTAATTTAAAAACCCTTTTTTATTATAATAAGTAATTAAGTACAAAAGTTCGAGGCCAGTCGCAGGGCCACAAGCATGCTACTGTAAACGTTACAGGTTGTGAGTTTGATACCCACTCGAGAAAATGAAATATTTAATATCGTATAGCAGAAAGTGGGGAACAGAGTGTATTAACACTAGGTTCCCTCTGCCTACCCTGTTGTGTGCGGGAGACAGCGTGAAGTTCTTAGTTCTAGTAACGAGGCAAAGTGCTGCATTGAAGTCCGCCACTCAAGACGCAATGCCTCCGGAATTCCCCGGAAAGTGTGAAACGGAAATATCTTAATGAGAACGGAGAGTCTCAATAAGATCCACAGGTTCCCTCTGTTTAAAGTTTAGCATGTAAGGTATATATAAGTAAGTACAGTCAGTAGTTGTCGCTAACGCGGTCGTAAATACGATATTTATGAGTAGTTTACAATGGAGTGACATAACGTGCGGCCACATTGCCTATGCCTTGACATTGTACGACACACTGAACTGTGCACGTGTATAGTAAATAATAAATAATATATTATTGATACTTGGAAACGATACGAGTACTTACATTCTTTATATGTACATTCAATTTTAATAGTAACTTGTATTTTTGGTAATATTTACCTTTTCTTCAGCTTTATGCTATAGGTATTCCGTACACGGCAGAGTAGGCAGAGAGAATGTAGTGTTAAGACACTCCGTTACCTATTTTCCGTCGACTGTCACATTTTGTACGCTTACGCCACACCTCAATAGTAATAATTAACTATTTACTTCTAGAGGTAACAATTTCTTCTGCAATTTGCAGGAGGAGAATATAGTTTAATGCAATGCCGTTCATCACGTTCCTCAAATTTAGGGGAGCAGCGTTTTTAGCTCCATTTGTTAAAACTGCAAAGTCGAGATATAATTGGAAACTTCCAACTTATAAAATATGGAAATTAATGTCTAATAATAAATAACAATTCAATACGTTTCGTTGTTTCTTGGTTAGATTAGGTATACAAAATCGAAAGTTTTCATCTAACTTTACATGTTATTTCCATAATATAGGTACACCGCTCGAGGCATGAATTTGCGAAACCAGGAATAGGAATTGCGTCTAATCGTGATATAATGGCCTTTAACGACGAACAAGTGTCTTATTGGTGAAAGTGCTGTGGAGGCTGGAGGCCGGCTACCACAAATGTATTGAATCTCGAAAAAGGTAATCTTAATGGTTATGACACATTGGCATTACGGCAGCTAAGACAAAGACTTATTCTGCATCTGTGGGTTTGAATCATAAAGTTCCTATATATTATCTGTGTATAAGTGACGGATTAAGTGTCAGTTTTCGCCCGAAGGAGCATGTTTGAGTTAGCTAATTAGAGTGGTGGTGTAAGTTTAAATAGTTTATATGCCACAAGAATAATAAAAATACAAAATAATAATAAAATGGTAATTCAAGTTCCTGTGTACTAATTTTTAAAAAATATTACAAACTAGAACGCGACGGTCGTGGGTTCCATTCCCATTTGGAACAATGAATTAATACATTTTTAGTATATTCATTTCGCTTCGCTCTGTCACCAAGGTAAAAGCCCGGATCAGAATGTCTTAACATTAGGTTCCCTCTGCCTACCCTGCTATAAACGGGAAGCTGTAAAAAAAACTAGAATCCTTAAATTTATGTAAAATACGTAACTTATTTAACTTAAGCACATTTGCTCAGTTATGATATGAAAGCTAGCATGATCTGTGTCACGGTCTAATTGAAGTCGGTGGTGGGCACGGTGACGGTGACTGGGCACAATAAACAAGACGTGCAAGTAATTTTGACGGAAAGATCATTATATATATTACTGTCATACGCACTACATATATAACGGTACTTAAGGAATTAATAGAACGACGATATATTAAATAAAGGAAAAAAATGTATACTGAAGACACGCACAATGTAAATACATACCCTCTTTTTGCGGGGGGGAAACTTCGGATCTCCATCATAGTCCATAGCAATGCCTTCGTCGCTGAAAGATGATGAGACAGGAGGAGGTGAGGGGGTGCCAGATCGCCATGATGAGCCAGAGCTACTGCTCGCCCCGGGCGATACTGATGATCGTCCGCCCCAGGCACCTGTTTGAATATAGACATGATGAGCACAGATTGAATATTTGCAATGTTAGTTGTTTTTAGATTCATTTGAAATTTAGTAATTTACTAAAAAAAATTTTGAAACATGATAAACCAAACAGCTTTTTTAAGCTTTGGTTAAAAAAAGTTGTTTATATTTTTTACAGATAAAAAATATTATTACATTACAATTTTAAGCACATACAAAATGGTACAGGCATTATAGTACTAGTTATAAAAAATAATACATGTGATAATTAAAAAAATCACAAGTGCGTAGCAGCACAAATAAAATTATACGGCAATAAATTACGAAACGGAACTATAGCCGGCCACTTTCACTCGTAAGAACAGCTATTTTCTCGTGGCATATATACTGCGTCGTTAGACCTGTGCGGTGTGTGAAGATGGAACATCATTTTTTATGGCCAGCACTTTGGATATAGCTGATACTTTGTAATGCAATCATTAATTATAATATCAATAATACTTCGCCTCCAGATGCATTACCATAACAACTTAATTAAAACATTACAAATAAACACACGACTTAAATAGATATTTCTTGATGTTATAATTATAAGTAAATATTAAAACTAGGTAAATTGAATTGTTTTAAGGTACCAGTTGCCCAACGCGGTGGCACTCAATGTAGATCTTACTTGGCTTGAACTCATATCACGAGAGCTGAGTTACACCGAATACCTGTCTAGACGAAGTCTAGACTTCTGTCTAGACGTTATCAACATTTTGTAGATTCTAGTCTAAACTCAAACTCCAAAATGGTTAAAATGGTTAATAAAGAAAATAAGCTGCACAGTTTCGCTGAAGTCGTTTCAAGAGCGCGGTCCTAAAAGAATCGTATTTTTAAATATGAAAGTTGAAACTTAGCTCAATATGTTACATTGCAACTTCGCAGGTGGTATTCGTTATGTAATCCTAGACCCATCACCTAACGTAACTGCAGCCAGCGTAGCGTGATCTCCCTTATATAATTAAAGAAAAAAATTGTATACGGCAGTCTAAAATATTTACATAGATAAAAAATAATTAATCATATCGCCGTGTTAATATTTATTCCGAAAGAAAATTTGTCCTATTTACCGTATGTTTTTATTTTCATTACATACATCCTTAAGATTAATTAAATATATTTTATAATAGAGAATATGATGCTTTTTATTTAGAAGAGACGGTTATAGTAACGTGTAAAATAAAAGTAGAACTTACTAGGTCGAGGTGAGTTAGGGGAGCAGCTAAGAGACATGAGGACGAGGGCTGCATTACACTCATTCATTTGGTCATCTCTCTCGCCGAAGCCGAGGTCGCAAGAGTTACTGGGACCTCGTTTACGTGATCTGTTAGAAAAGAAAGTTTACATAGTTATTATAATATTCTGCAATAAATAGAAAAAAAAATCTTAATCCAGAATTTAATTAAAAATATATTATTCTTAAATTATGATATTTTCTGGTCAATTTCCTTTCCACAGAAATCGGTAAACTTAATTTTATTAGATTACACAATTTTTTCAATAAATAATTTGTTTACATATCTATAGTAATAATTATGCACAATAAAAATCATCAACTTTTTGAAACGTAGAAATCATTGGGAAATTTTGATTTATGCATTTGGTTAAAGCACATTATTTTAATTTAAATAATTTCTTTGATACAAAAAAAATAAGATCAAGCTATTTCTAAATGAAAAAAATATTGAAAATTAATAAAATCTACATTTATAGTGTTACTGGAGCGACTAATATCGCGAACGTTCGATGAACTTGTTCAACCTACGACCTCTGTTGCTACCTATTTTCTCTGTCTGGATTAATAATTACATATAATATATTTATGGGCGAAGGTTTCGTAAGGACAGGCATAACAACCTTACGGCCTCAGGTCAATCACTCCCGACTTTAATATCTTAAGAAAAATTATAAATTGAAAATATTACAAAAAAAATATATAAAAACATTAAGCGTATTATTTTAGTTTTCAACATCTAAATCGTTAATAACTTCAAAAACATACTAAGATATGACATGTTAATTCACTAATATATCACATTTTGCTGAAATAACCGATAATAAATTTGTTCTTAATTAACCTTCAAGATCAATGATAACGTTTGTTGTTATGTTGTTGTTGTAAAAAGCGCACAATAAAGTGAATATACATATTTTCATGATAATATATATATATATATATATTTAAATAAATTATATTATAAATTAGCTTAACACTGTATCCCTGCCAAGGTAACCTAGTGTTAAGGCACTCTGTTGCCCATTTTCCGCCGAATTTTTCAAGGCAATGAAAATATTAATAAATAATAACAAATTCCCTCAAGTGGGGATCGAATTCATAACCATCGCGTTACAGTCAAACCCTTTTGCCCCTGTGCCGCGGCCTCAAAATTATAGGTTATAATTTAAAGATAAACTTTAAATATTAATAAAAACAGTGCAACTATATGTAATTAACATAGTAGTAATTGCGGTGACACACACACATGTGACATGTGCTACAACTGTCGTCGCGTGAACACCCAAAATGACGAACGAGTCGTTTATCGAGCACTTACGTCTGTTTGCTACGTTATTTAATAATCTAATGACGTCAATTCAGCAATAGGAATTGTATTAGGTCTTTAGTAATATGAATACCTCATCATTTTCAATAGTCATAATTCGGTCACACTATTTATTTTTTACAGCAATTATATTTTTTAATCAAATATTTATTGTTATTATATAATTATTTATCTTTCGTATTTTTTGCATTTGCAATATTAGGTGAATGTTACGCATTAATATAACTAAAGGGTCAAAATTTTTCCCTTCAAAGTTCAGAAAGTTCAGAGTTTCAAAGACCTCCGATAATCGACCTGGAGGCTGTAGACGTCCTAGGAGCAACAGGCGAATGAATAACGTTCGTTGACTCTCCTTAGGAGCGCTGACCGAAACGTATTCATCAATTTTATTTCTAAATGTCATTAATTTATTGTGAAACTAGTTTTGGTTTTTATTATTGCTGAATATTACAGCAAACTTAAATGTCTTTCGTAGATTTATATTATTTTATACCTCTTATACCTACGTTTAATGTAAAAATATTTGTTCTTTATTTTTTTTTCAACATTTGTTTAATAATTTTAATAAAAAAGTATATTTATAATAAAGTATTTATTTATGAACTAAGATGTTTCAGTTATCAAGGTGTATTTAGCGTATGTTCACCTTGCAGCGCGTCAACCTTTAGGGTCGGTAGCCTACTCCGAACAGATGATTGCAGGTCACCTGAACAAAGTATATCGTGATAGGTGTAAATTATCTATTAATAATTGATAATGAAATTGCGAATAAAGTAAGGTATTTACATTTTATTATTGTAGTAGTAGTATTATAATGCAAAATAATAAAAAACCTCCTCATCTCTACATTCAGTATAAAATTCACTTTTAGAATTGCACTTATTTATATCAGCTTCACGCTGTATCTCGCAGTCAACAGGGTAGGCAAAGGGAACCTCGTGTTAAGACAATATTTTCATTTATCCGCTCTAGCACCTGCGCTAGTTCCACCACTTAACACGCGACACCTCGAAAAATTCGGCGGAATGTTGGGAACGGACTATCTTAACAGTAGGTCCTCCCCAATTTATATAAAATATTTACTTTTAAACAATATTTCTTATATCAGAGTGCACGTGTAACGTATAACATTGTCGACTTTTGCGCATTCTACTTATTTGGTCGCAATAATTGGATCTCGCCGGCCGGCGAACATCCGCGTAAAAATAGCAGCGACACGTAATTTCCTCTAATACGCTGACGTAACGCAACGTATTACTTCTCGCTCATCACGTCGAACGTTTTTAAGTGGACTCAATGGAATTTCATTCTAATGTTTTTCTATTTTATAATAATATAAATCTTTGCAATAGTTGCGATGCGCATACGCATTGCATAATGTCAAATTCTAAATTACTCAACGAATCGAATTACTCTACGAGTGACAAACTTGTGCATTCATTCATTCGTTTTAAATCGTAAATGCATTTTTATTTTTGTATATATACATATGTATATTGTTTCTATAGGTTACGTCAATTATTCGTGGCACATTTGTGTAATTACAGGTGTTAGTCGAAAGCCGACATCTGCGCACAGCCAACGCTAAGATTTTACTTCGTAGTATTGGCGGCCGCGGTAGTGTATACTGTATAGATTATAGTAGATACGTAACATTGAGAACGACCTTGCCGCCTGTTGCCGCGCCACCAGCTCGCTACTGATACGAACTATTTACAATGAACAATTTAATATTTACAATATGGCTGTTTTTTAAATTTATTCTAATATATTTTAATACATACATAGGAACTTATACATAGATTCAATTGAAATCGTTTCCTGTTCCATGATTGTAAATAGTTGTAATAGTGTCATTACTAAAGTTTTAAGTCCGATAGAGTTTAAGGTCCATATAAAATTTTAAATTATTAATCTATATTAATAGTTTAAGGGTAACAATGAACAATCAGTTTGACTAATAAATAAATTGTTCAAACAAAGGCGACAAGCCGTCGACCCCCACTCCCGCCCTGACGTCAAATAATTTGCAGTTATAAACCTTAAAATAATCTCACGTTAATGACTACTTCCTGTTATTCTTACGCAGAATATGAGTGTTACTTAGAAAATCCATTTTCCTTTGTACTGTTACACAAAGAACAAATAATACATATATACATACGTATTATTTATATATGAATGTGTGGGTAACGTAAAAAAGGCATCATTTGGAATGCATCTCGCAGACAATCTAAAATCTACAAGTTCGCCTATTGGCATACAAAAGGCAGTTGATGTAGGTCATGAAGTGTTTTTTTGCTAATATAAAAAATAGTGATTGAGCTAGCGCAATACGTTCCGTCAGCAGCGGTGGCGAGCCCCACTCCGCACCGAGATGAGGTCATCGCTGTTCTTACTTTGGACAATCACTTTATATAATCCAGATTTGTTTTACAATGCGCGTTTCAACTTTTTATTTTTAACATTAATTTAACAATATGACAGTTAAAAAAACATGGTCGGAAAAAGATTATTATTCTTTCTTTATTTTTATCGCATTTTGTTGAGGAAGATCAAGCTTTGTTGTCGTTGTTATAATGCTTTAGGTGACCTGCGCTAACAATTTTGGCATTGGCATTATTTTAACGTCAGAGTAAAAAATAAAAACAATAAGAGCTTAAAAATTGGTGACTCTAATTGCTGTTGTAATTTGTTGTATTATTTTATATTTTATTTATTTATGTTTGGACGTAGTTTTTTATATGAATAAAGTATTAAATTATATATTTTTTTACTGTTTTTTTTTATTTTACCTGTATTTAAAATGTTATACTGTGTCAAACCAGCCTGTATTAATATTATTTTAAAGTACAAATTGTATTTTTGAAGATTTATCTCCTCAAATAATTATACTTCGCAGAATAATAACACGTCTAAATACGGCGAACAGTTTTTGTTCCTGCAAGAAGTGGAATAACCTGCAGGTAGGTCGATGGAAAGTCACTATATTATTTAAGGTGACTAATAGGTTTCGTATGCTTACAGAAGTAAGACTATTTACTTTGACCTTTCTATGACATACGATTGTTTATTTCAACACACATTTTACTATATGTTATTACGTTTTCTATGTATTTTACCAGCTTTGCGTAATATTGAATACAATTATAAGCACTTTCTCTAGGACGCTGGTATACACCTGCCAAATGAAATAACGGGTCTCTACACTAACGAAAGCAACCGTACCCAGCGAGAAAGTGCCTCCAGTGCCGACAGGCAAATCCCCACCTTCCTACTCTATGAAGTGTTGCGCAAATGTATGTAAAATGGCATTCCATATAATCTGTGCCTTAATATATTTGTACTATTCATAGGTATCTGTAAAACATTTTAGCTCAGAAATAATATATTGTTAATCTGTCAAAAATGTCAAAAATAGTATATTATGACAATCTGTTAACATCACATTTTTATAATCATTATTAAATCAAAATGCCTTAATTATAAGTATTATAAAGAATAACAAAACCTAAATAAAAAAACTAAGCGCTCTAATTAAAAATACGTTAGTTAATTAAGCGGCCCTGGAAGCACAATGTCGCTGTCGTCATGTAACATTATTATTAATAGGTTGGTATGCGCACTTGGTCAGTACTGTAACTCGTCCGTGACACTCAAATATCTCATTAGCATACAGCCCAACGTTAATAAGAGATTTCCGTTTTTGACATTGAAGTATAATTTTGTCTCTATGACGATTAAACAATATTTGTTAAGTATGAAAAAAATTACTTATACGTAAGAACTATCAAACTCTCGTAAATATTTTTTATATATATTTTACTTTATTTTACACTAAACTTTGAAAATTCTTTGTTTCCCCAGCAATATTGGTACTTAACTAGGAATTATTATTGGCAACATCTAAATGCCGCTCGTGTAGTTGTCCTACTAGCCCACTAAGCATTATCTGCTTGAGGACACATAAACCCAAGGCACCATTATATATAATCTTATTTTTAAAACGAATAAGAATAAATCAAATTATGATGTAACAAAAATCACATAAGATTAATATACTATTTTATATATTTTCTATAATATATGTATATGTAATTCCGATAAACCGCCCGTGGACATGGCTGCATGCGGCACTTCTCTAGTGCGTCGCTTGTTCCATTTTAAAAGTAGGTCACTATGTCATGGCGGCCGCGCCACTTCAGCGAACGAGGCGCCATCTTCGAATTTCGTTGATTCACATTATTCACATTATATTTTAAATTAAATTTAGTCATTTCTACTCATGGAATAAGTGGTAATGTCCAATATAAACATATTGCGTTATTTGCTGTGTCAGCGACTTTGTCAGCGGAAAACGAAACTTTAAGTCAAGCTTTCACTTTGCAGTGCTTCGTCCCAGTGAACGCAAAGAACATTCCTTGCGTAAAGAGATTTTTATATCAGACATTCTATAGCATCAATAAAACTAATGATATTGGATAATAATACATTATATGTTTACTAAATTCACTAAAGTTAAGATATTTTGTTATGACTTCTTATTAAATTAGGTTCTTAACTACCATTTTATTTTAATACTTATATAAAATTGTGTCTTGTAATGTAATAAATATCGAACACTTCAATTAACGAATGAATTTGTTAAATTAAAATAAAATAATAACCCAAATAACTGACGATATCAAATATCTATACAAAGTAAATGTATAAGTAGGTCTAATTATTATTTCTGGTGCATTTTATCGGCCGCTGTTGAGAAATTTCGACTGAGCCTTGCCTCTCACCGGCGTCATGATTAAAAGTGAAACTGCGGTGCCAGCAAGCGTCACGTCGCTGCGGCCGCTAACGCTGTTTGTTCCGGTTCCATGGCATTTTATTATGTATCTACTGCAATATTAATCGCTTCCACATTAACTACGATAAGTTTTCTTTTTATATTATCAAACACTTTTATTTTATTTTCCTTTTTTTCATTAGATTTATATAATGCATGTATCTAACAAGCAAGGCAAGGTTGAATTTTTTAATAATCTAAGTGTTGCATTGTCTGTCTGTCCCTGTCTATGGGCCGGAGTGTGGGGCGGGAGGCGAGCGCAGAATGTAGGCAAGTGTGACAAGGACACGCCCGTACTCTGCGGCCCGCTGCCGCTAGCACTTCCATCCAGTTTCTAATGTTGTGAGGATTTCGCAACCTCGCCCGCGCACCTACACTTCACCGATCAACGGTTGTAAACGGTTACACACCTACTAGCTAACCTACCACAATAAAAATACAAATTACATTCACTAAGTGTATAATATTATCTTATGCGAAAGAGGTATATTAGTTAGCGTTAAATAATACCTACTTGTAAGCATTGTTTATTTATATTCATTCAATATTGAAATTAATGACCTCGATCATATAGGAAGTGAAAATAACAATAAAAGGAATGTGCAAGTTGGTAAAGATTACTGAAAGGTTAATTCGCTTGCAATAGATATGGCCTTCCTCGTTGACGAGGTGAGCTGCAAACTCAAGGCAAGTTATTGTAATCTTTGAATTTGTTAGTTTCCCAGATCGACTTTACATTTAAAACGCTATGTTAAGAGATTTTTATGCTACTATTTTTATTAAATGAATACTATTTTTAATCATTAAATTGTTCATGGCCATATTAAAAGTAAAAGTGAAGTCATAAAGTCAATAAAAAAAGAGTTCAGTTTTATCACCGACTTAAATTATTTCCTGCTGGATAGATTTTGTTAAACCTTGAATGCTGTAATTAATATAAGTAACGTAATTTGGTGACTTACACTTGCATATGATGAGCTGGCACTTCTATAGTGGCAGATGCTCGGCGACGGTCACCGGCCATGTCTGCTAGTCTTGCAAAATCTGTGTCCACATCAGCGAGTCTTGCAGATTTTCGAGACTCTAGTAATCTTATCTCCTCCAATCTTTTTCTTAGTTCTATCGGCACCTACAATATAACAAAGACAACTTAAAAATATACAAATCTAAAATGAACAAAATTGTTATTCAGGCTAGTCGTGGCCCAGGGGCACACAGTGCGCTAGTGTAAACGCGACATGTTGTGGATTCTATTCTCAAGGAAATAAAAAAATATATATATTTCTTCGCTCTGGTATCGAGGCAAAGCGCGGCGTTGAGTTCCGCCACTCAATACACAATGGGCGTAAAATGTGAAACTAAACACTAAATTCCCACCGCCTAACCTTTGTATGCGGAATAAAGCGTAAAGTTTTAAAAAAAGCAAGAATTGTTATATTGCGATTATAAATAGTTCTAATGTTTGAATAAGTATAGTTGAAACGTGTATGTGTCATATGCATGTTACGTAAGGCCTCGAAACAAAAAGTGGTAAGTATATGAGATCAATATGCTCGACCTTCGTGCAGTCCGCGTGTAGGTGACGTCATGACCTAGAGAAGTTTAAAATGAAACGAGATGCATTCCCCGCGTCATAGCAACAAAAAGAAATTAAACAAAATTGCTCATATAATTTATATAAGCGAAAACTAAGTAAATAGTAAATAGAAGTAAGAATATATTTTAAAGTTAGTTTATTAATATGACCATGTGTTATTATGAACAATGCAATATAACGTAATATATGCATTGAATATTCCAGTAGCAGTTGACATTGACAGTTTTTGTCTCAGCTTCCTCTTAGTTCTTACATAATTTATTACAGTTTTTATTGTACTGCTCTTTTATTCAGCATGCATATGTTATAAAATATTTTACATAATTTGTGATCGTTTACATTTATAGAAAAATTGCAATTTGTTAATTACGTCCACAGTAAGTACAATGAGGCTAATAGTGTTTCCCAAATTGAATTAGACTAATGATACAAATATTTAACTCTAATGTTTCGTATAAATAAAAAAATAATAAGTTTTCGGAACAAATATTATGGCCTAACATAACTTAACAAGTTAAACTTGTGTTGAAATAACATGCTTTATCAATATGTATTTTTGGAAGACCATATTGTCGCCTTAAATTATTAACGATAGAGGAACATTATCGAAGAAATCTATGGAAATTGCCGATTTTCAAATTGTAATACATTTTGAAAGTATGAATTATATTTAAAGCAATTTCTATGCAACGTAATGATTTAATTTCGTTCAGACGTGAGTACTAAAGACGCTGATCACATCATGCACTTTCACTTTTTGGTGATTTGGTGTAAGCGGACGTGGCCACTGGCTGGGGCCGGTGCCGGTGTCCCACTAGCAAGTAGCACCGGAACAATGAAAGTTGTTTTAATGACTTGAATTATTAATGCGAGGTGCTCAGACGTAGTAATTATTTTAATTTTTTAAAATTATAATTTAAACAGATTTAGGGGAAAAAATCAAAGATAGCGATCATTGCTTTTTTATGTATTAAATTATACATTCTTTTTTGAACTAATAAAAAACGTTTTAGTACTAATGCATTGACAGCTTGTTATAAATGTTGAATTTAAAAGTGGAACAGATCATGATTATTGATTTGATGACATACTACGTGCGCCAGCGCATTTGCAGATCCGCTTCTCGTTGCCTTCCTCCATCCCTTCTCTGTCCCCACTGTGGTGGGAGCAAACTCAACGCGTTATGTAAAAAAGCGACAACTGTTGCACAATTCGATCCGATGGCGAAACTTGGCCGCCTATAAATGCCAGTGAAAGTCATCGAGTGACTTTGACACGATAACTGACAATACTGCGTCATTAATAATTGGTAAAGTATTAGAATTAAGTTTGAACCCCCGTCTAGTTAAAAAAATCTCTTATCGAAATGTTTCCGGTAACATCTTTTATTTCTTTGGGTATTCTTTACGTATATGGCACTTAATTAACTTACACTTAATTAAGTGTTATTTATTATATAAGTATTTTATTCAGGTAGGAATAAATTAATGTTAGATAAACAAGAGTCATGGTCAGTGTTAATGACTAACATTAATATGAAATATATTAGGTGGAGTTTACTACTTTATTATGAGGTTATAGGGTTTATTAACATTCGGAATTGGAGAACAAATAATAAAGTTGAGAATTTCTTTATTTTTGCTATGACATGTCCATATTCTTCATACCTACATAGAGTGAATAAGTAATAGTAGTTGCAAATACAGCTGGACAGTCTTGGAATTTGGATTGCGAAAGCTCGACCGGCTATTGCATGTCGATGTTGCCGCTTCGCTAAATAGATTATACATTCTTTTCGTCGGCCTTTTCTCACTATATGATTTATTTTTTTATTTTATTTACTTAATTACTACTCTAGATTTTAAAAAAATATTACAGACTATATAAATAAAGCGAAGACGTAATGTACTGAGAAATAATTTAATCCAAGTACAAGTAAAAACATAATGGTATCGTATTTGAAGCGAAAGTTATCACATTGCAGCGTAAAGTGGCATTGACTGCAGGATAGCGCGAGTCATCGGCTGAACGCGTGTGACGCGTGCGTTGCCGCCGTGCGCCGTGCGTCGTGCCTACCGACGACGTCGTTTTACGTATGATTTGATTATATACTACTACTACTTTGTAATGAAATAGTATCTTTATTGCCAGCTATCTCAACACTTTGAAAACCGGTTTTTGCTATATATTTCAAAGTTTTCTGCCAAAAATTTGACACCTTGCTTGGTTTAAAGACGCTACATTTAGCAAGAAACTTCACATACTTTATAATGATCAAGCACCAAAATTTCTCTGACTATAAATATTCTAATTGGATTTACGTTTCGAGTTCAAATACAGCTACCAAAAACGAAATAAATATTTTAAATAGTATTTATGTAAGATTGCCAGAGGCGTGCAAACGTTGAAAAGTGAAATCTATTCACCGCCATGAGCAGCGGGTAATGTGAACGCAAACACCATGTAGCCTAACATCTAAAGATATCTATAGCCATGAGCGTAGGAAGGGGGGTAACCGGCTCGGGGTGGGCACCCCAGACTAGTCTGGTGCCCATCCCAGAAATTTTACTTACAAAAAAAAGATGCCCCGAAAAGTTAAAAAAACAGTCCAGAAAATATCTCTAGATACGCTAGTGTCTATAGCACGATAAGGATCTATTTCTCCAGAACAATAGATCAATAAATAATTAACTAGAATGGCATTCGATTATACAAATGGCGTTATGTCTTTGTGAAATAAAAAATAATGGTTGGCAACAAAGAAAGCTTAGGTAGTTTCGAAGGTTAGGGTATTAAATATGAACGAAGTGGTAATGAGATTCGTGTTTTTCCGATCGACGAGAATAGGTGATAGATGGGCGATGTTCAACGTTGACTCTGTAAATATTCAGTGAGCTTGCAGTCGGAGTCACGTTGACACGCATGCATAAGCAATTTGATGGTAGTAGGCGATCGTGCACTACTAAATAGGTCAATACCTTTTGAGTTTCCAATATAAAAATACGAAACACATTTTTTTTTATCAGATTCACAGGTAGCAGGGTAGGCAGAGGGAACCAAGTGTAAAGACACTCTGCTCCCCACTTTCAGCAGAATTCTGGAGGCATTGCGTGTCGAGAGTCGTTACTCAACGCCTTACTTTGTCTAGACACCAGGACGAAGGAATCATATTATTTTTAATTATTTCGAATGGGAATCGAACCCATAATCTGTCACGTTTGACGCCTCAACTATTATTCGTAACGCTATTTTACTGTATGCTCCATAAACACACTTTGGATGCTGGTTTCAAGTTAAAACAAAAATATAATACCTTACGTATGTAAGCCGTTCTTTGGAAAGTAAATAACATTGTATAGTAAATAGTATGAAGATATTTCATATTATTTTAGTCCTATGTGTTGGTTCCAGGTTAAATGGGATGAAAAAGATTTTTTTAGTTTCACGCTGCTAAGAGCCGGAGCGCGTACCAGCTTCTCACTTCTTCAATTCTGGATTAAGAGTTAATAAGTTAATAATTTGAAATAATGGTATCATTAAATTAAATATACAAATAAATATATATGACACAACTAAATTAGATACTAATTAAAATATAGCACAATTGGTATATTTATCCTCTTCATTATATTCGCATGTCATATATATCGCTTATTATTTATCAACTGTCAATATTGTTTTAAATAAAAAAAAATATAATTTACTTGTTGAAAAATTTCTAATTACAAATTACAAAGCATTGTCTAAGTTAATTGTTGTTAAAAGCGAATATAAAGATCGAAATCGGATGTGTACTGTTATACTGGGCAATCGATTGGCACGGCACGGCCTTGTATGTTTAGTGAATACAAACGGTGGTGCAAGGCGGATACTGTTAGTACGGAGCAGCACGCAGCTCTACCCTGCCTGCTCTACCGTACTGCAAGCTGCAACCTTGTGCCAAAAATCCGTGACCCACATTACAAGACCAAATGCAAGCAGCGTTTTATTGCTAGAGTCCAAAACGTTATTTTGGTCTCTTTATTGCTGTGGAGTCTTTTGTGTCAGTCATTATTGCTGAAATTCCAGATATGAGCTCATACAGATTACGAGGAAATTATATTACAATTGGAAATACCACGAGTAAATGTAGAGATGATATCCCGTATAAGGTTATTTTATATTACATACAGTATAAAAGAACCTTACGGAGTTTGTGGAGATGCCTTGTAGTAGTAG
Organism: Heliconius cydno galanthus; assembly: GCA_036379175.1. Taxonomy (NCBI): domain Eukaryota; kingdom Metazoa; phylum Arthropoda; class Insecta; order Lepidoptera; family Nymphalidae; genus Heliconius; species Heliconius cydno. The sequence continues at coordinate 1,421,494 of JAKRZM010000263.1, forward strand.
CCTAGGTCGCTCCTTTCGAGTGACCGGGACACAGGATGAAGTTAGGTGACCTAGTTGGCGCGGAAATAGAGTATGCAGGTCACGATTTTCCTTATGAAGTTTGTTACTAGGAAATATTTTATCTATATACGTATAATTAAACTTATATTAAAAAGATAAGAATACTTTAAAAGGGTTGCCAAAAATATATGTATTACTATTACTTTAGTTACAGTTTTTTTTTAATAATGTAAATTCATTTGACCATGTAGGTCAACGGTTGTCGTTGTCAGGAAATCATGATTGCGTAGCGCGGACAATGTGATGCAAGACTGTGGCACGCTTTATTTATTACGAGGCCTAGGTTATTGATCTAAACAATTGAAGGTTTCAATTACTAGATGTGACGTCAGGTCACAAGCTACAGTCATTTCAGAAATGACGTCACAGAGCTTCCGAGAGAACGTGTGGGCGCGACGCGGTCATGACGTCACGGGCTATATACACTCAGCTACGTAGGCGGAGACGAGACGACGAGAAATTATATATATTCTTTATTGCACTATAAATAAAATAAACAAAGAAAATAAAGTTATAGAAATGAGGTTAATTATAGGAAAGCTCGAACATTTTCGTTGCGATTAACAACAAATCTGAGCAAGGACGCAGTCAGTTTCGACATTGCACCCAACGTGATGCCATATCGCATCATTTACTTGCGACGCTTAGAAAAGTGAGCGTTTTACCTTGAAATGTCTAAGTGTACGATCGCCACTCTATTCTTAGACTTTAAAATAGGTTTATATATATATGTATATATGTACGTTTGTTTGAGAGGTCGGGTATTCAGTACGCAGGCGTCATGACCCAGTCTGACCCAAAAACAGACCGGGCCCAATGCGCCCCGTCTCACTAGTTGATAGCGGATACTGGGAACCTGTTCGCCTCATATTAACGTTGTATATGCATTGCTAATAGCACCGTTATATCATTGACCCGTTACTTTTTTTATATATATTTAGTAAAATAGCACATATACAAAATAACAATCCTCGTTATGTCTATATAATATAGTTCAATTACAAAACTTTTAATATATTTTAGATACGATAAAATTTAAATAGTAATTAATATACGTATTGTTGGTTGTTACAAAAATATATATGAGTATACAAAGATTAAATAAGAATCTATACAATTTAAAAAGGAAAACACAAGTGGAGGTCGGATTTCGAATGCGGGCTATGCGTTGTCGGTTCAATATCAACGTTTCTGGGTCAGTGGGTCACCGTGCCGGAGAGGCCCGCGCACAGCGCCTCGTGCCACCACTCGTTATTACTCGATCTTCACTTACATAAAAACACTTGCATGCGATGCACCTCTGATGCTTATCAAGAGGCACACGTCACCTTGCGTCACCAGCGTGTCAACTTTTACACCTATAGTGGTGTGGAGTGAATCATCTTGACCTTCGCTTTCGACTAGTAGCTCTATTAACTTATTGTTTTTCCATTTCAAGGTGAATTCCTCGTAAAAAAATGTTTACAATATTGTGACAAATTCCTTTAAGCAGCTAGCTTCGGCTAACATTGACAGTCGCCTACACAATAACGGTGTATTACAACTGTATGGCCAAATCTGAGAACGAGTTTTTGGCTTAGTAGCTTTTACGGTTTGTCAAATAGACCCTACATTTAGTACAGATTATATATTACTATTACTTTATAATTAGTTTTTTACCAAATTTAATTAAATTCAACAAATCTCTTTTTTAATCATTTAATATTAGCTATGCTCGAATTAGCAAGATTCATTAAAGTTAAGCAAACCGATCCGAGCACCTTTAGCAGTGCACGAATCATGAAACTATTTCAAGGCAAACATAATGCGGTCACCCACAAAGGGCTGGCCTTGGCTCTACCGCGTCTATGAGATGACAACTTCACCATAGAAAAAGATTTTGATCCAATAATTAAACTGTAAAATTACTATTTCTTTTTTCAGTAAAAGGCATGTAAATATTTATTTTATTCTTTGATTACGACACAGAGTTGCGAATTCGAATATTGCAAAAATAGTGAACAAAAATGGTCAAGTTTAAAAAGTAACGCCTTCAAATTTGCAACGGTAGTCTGACATCATTAAATGGTCAATCATCTAGCTGTTTCGGCATCAGAAGTAGGTCGAATACATTAGTCGAGCTATTTTAAAGTGAGTGGTAGGACTCTTTGTTACTTATAATTCTACTATGTAACTTTTAATTCTATAGAGACAGTTTTAGGTCCATTTTTATATATCTCTAGTTTCGCTTAGCTTAATAGAAGAAGATAATTTGATGGTTTCTGGCGCAAGGTATAATGAAATTTAAATTATGGTTATGAAGTAGGTTAAAATTATTTTCTCCGCCCACCAAGCTTATTGTTGAAATGTATAAACTACGAAAAAATGTCCATACTTCGTAGTGCCTCGTCCTTAAACGTGTTTGATTCGATATATCCGGCTCGCGCCCTACATTACGTTTAGCTGCTATCGTACTCTTGACAGCCCGCTGATGACTGGCACCGGCAAATCGGCTAACAATATTATCTTATCAACCTTGATTTATTTAGAAACAGTGTCACTAGGCGCATGTAGCCAGCATAACTCGCTTGTTACGAAATATACATATAACATACAAGACGCAAAAATATTCGATAGGCACGTCATGCATTTGCGACCTATCCGTATATAATATATGTATTTATCGGTAGATGATAAACATTGAGTATTTTTTAATTATATTTTAAACGAATTTTTTTAAATATTACCTTTGATTTGAGTACTAGTTTAATACTAGTTACCGATGCTTAGCACATTCTATTGTTCATCTATATATTTTTACAGTAATTTGTTGTTAATATTTCAGCCAAGTGGACTTAGAAGCTTCAAATTTAGCTTGCACGTTCCTTGAGGCACTAAGAGAGGTTTTCTTGAAATTCTAGTGGAAACGAAAAAAAAACGGGACTTTCCATTGCACCTTTTAAAGCCTACGCAAGCAAGGGCGGTGCCTCGTTCAAACAGTGTTTTTAAACAAACTTAACTATGAAAAGTTTCATAAGTGAAATGGATATCGTACACGCAAATTTTTCACGCAACGGTAGTCGTTATAAACGTGTCTTTATATGTAAAAAAACGCAATGGAAAAATCATGCGTTTGAGTGCACTGTTCATTTCTGAAGTCCTTTCGCTCGTAACGAAATCGTACGGTAGATATAAATTGTAATACGGTTCTGCTCTCTTCGCTTTTGTGCAATTTCTTGTGGTGAAAGCTATATTTTCTATTTCATATTTTGTTAGGTGTATATGGTTTTTTTTATTTAGTTTGCGGGTGGCGCGATTGCGGGTTCGACCCCCCAGTTGGGGGAATGAATTATTATTTTTTAATATTTTCATTTCTTCGCTCTGCAACCAAGGCAAAGGCGTTGAGGTCTGCCACTCAACACGCAATGCCTCGAAAAATTCGGCGGAAAGTGTGAAATAAAGTGTCTATCAAATTCTAAAACAATTTTTAAATTTTAATTATGATTTTTTTTATAAACGTACCACACGTTATACGTCATTACGTAGATAGCCAGTATATAATATATGTATGTAGCACCGTTATAATATATGTATGTATAAAATTATAAAAGTGAATGAGCACGAAACAGCACAGATGTGAGCGGCACTTTCACACTCGGTGCTAGCGGTACAGCAGCTTTGTTATGCTGACGTTACTTAATGTTTTACTTTTAAATGAAAGAAAGGTGAACAATTTTATATGAAAAATTTGATTGCATAGTAAGCTATCATATATATATATCTTTGTTTAAATATTCATATAATTATAGATATAAGCAGTGAGTTTGTTCTACGACACGTTATTTTGAGGTCGGAGGCGCTCGCTATTGGCGATGGGTAGCGCGTTCCACTTAACAGCAACTCGTCCGCGAGGTTAGCTGGTGCTGAGCCGGCACCGACTAACGGTTCGGACGGCGCCGCGCGCACGTGAAAATAATTCTTGACGCGATTTTGTAACGAATACCGTTATGTGGTTCCGGGCATGCCGCTGACCTTATTCTCGGCCGCGCACTCTTTATTTTTATATCTTATGGCCTGTGCTACAGCGATCCGCCGCTACGGTTTGTAGGAAGATTCAAAAATTATATTATAATCGCGTACTACTGAAATTCCCTTCATAATAATTTTAGCCTTCGATAGTGTTTTTATTTATTTGTCGACCGTTGTAAGGTAGTATTTCGTAAATAAGAAGTTAAAATGTAGGTAAATATTACATGAAACTGAACGAGAAATATGAACCACTAAGTATAATTACAGTTTTCCAAGAGAGGCAAATATATAGTGACGAGCGCACGCACCAACCTGTACTGGGGGAATAACGCGTCATTTAGATAATAATTATCCTCCATGTATGACGGTCAATGTAATTTCCAAGGTACCCAGTCATTAGTGTAAACAGTAATAACTTGCAATATAATATTTTATTAGAAAACTTATTCAATAAAACAAGACTTTTGTTATTATATAATTTTATGACGTAGCCGCTAATAATTCTATACGATGAACGCGTCTCTACTGATGTTTATACGATATTAGATGAATGTGAACTGCGCAAAAGACTTGTTTTTCTTGTAACTCTAGTAATGTTTAGATAATAAATAATTTGTTAATATAATATATTTTAAAACATTAGCTAAACTACAAGGGGATGCCCCTTTATCGTACATAACTGTATTCTTGGTAAAAAGTTCCTCTATAATTTATGCGAAAGTTAACATTGGAAAAAAAATGTGTGTGCGAGCGAGAGATCAGCGACAGCGCGTCACGTAGCACGCTGATATCGCGTGCTACGTCATCACGTTACGCGCAAGGCCGGCAACGCGCACCGCTTCTTCCTTGTCGCACCAGCTACACCTACGCTGCCACCAACTAACTATAACACGAAAATAAGAAACACGAAAAAGAAATACTCTGAGAAACAGCATGACTTCATTTGTAACTCTTGATATTTACAACAAAAAACTTGTCCGATGTGTTGATCGCCCATAACTACGGCATAATCTACTCGTTTTTGCTTAAATTAAAATGTCACAGCCGGTTAATTGTATTATCACGATTGTTTTAAATATAATAAGAAACGAAATGAATGTTGTGGTCAGTGGTATTGGTGTGGACGATAAGATAGAGGACTGCTGAGGCCGGTCGCCGGTGGCTTACGCGGCTACCGGGCTTAATTGTTTCAAAATAAACAAATATTTTTTTAACACTACACATTGTATATCGAAATTTTACTCTTTCTTTTCGAATATGTAGAGTAACAATTTTTTAGTGGAATATTAAATAAAATATCCCTGTTTTTAGCGTGAGACTGTTTCCCGCACAAAGCAGAGGGAACCTAGTGAACACTCCGTTCCGAATTCTGGAGGCATTGGCGAATTCTGGAGCGAAGAAACTAAAATATTAAATATCTCATTTCCTCGAGTGGGAATCGAACTCACAACCCATCGCGTTTACAGTCACCCTTTATACCCTTGCGCCACGACTGGCCTGGAACATTTCAAGGGAGAAATTGAAATTCCGATTTCAGTGCATAGTGGTAACGGTACGCATTCGGCCGAATTTAGAGCACGTGCGTGCCTTCTACTATCGTATATACTCATCAGTGTGAAGACGTGCAACGCATAGCATCCTTACGTTGACATTACGAGTACTCTCACATTACTACAATAAGTTATATCTGTATTGGATGGAGTCCATCAATATTATACCTATTTGTTTATAAAAGCGATAATTATTGAAATACAAATGACGCACTAACTCGCTCGCTGAAGACTGAGTAAACAAGTGTGACGGAGAATTACTACGACAAACAAAACTATAATAATTGATCAGCCACAGATATTAGTAGAAAATATTTAATTTATACGTAATTGTTCCAAAGAAGTTCCAAGTAGCTTTCGATCTTTTTTTTTTCAATTCCACGCTGTATTCCGCACAGCAGGGTAGGCCGCCCCCCACTTTCCGAATTTTGGAGGCAGAACTCAACGCCGCGCTTTGCCTCGACACGAAATCTCAACGTAAATAAATATTTCACTTTCCTCGAGTGGGGATCGAACCCACAACCGCCGCATTACAGTCACGGCCTCAATCACGTCATCCTCACGCTTTCGATCATAACGATGGTATATACATTCTACAAGGTTAGATAGGAATAGTTGCGTTGGCAATAATAGCCGCTGCACGCCCTGTAATGATCTGAGACGACTAGAATAATTTTGCCGGCCGGCGATAAGTGCAATCAGTTGTCTCTACATGCGATAGAACGCAGTACGGTCAACAAGTCATGGCCGCCCGGTACATAATAATTAGATGTAAGAAAATGTTGTGAAATTAAATCAGCGCAGCAATTAACAGATAAACAGCCACAACACGTTGATAGTACTGTGATGCGTGGTGCAGCAGGGCTGCGGGCGCGCGCTGGCCGGGGCTGGAGCACGTCACTCGCACCACGTGCAGCCGAGGTCAATAGCTCGCTGCACGCGCACTTTACTTCCATTCGTCTCATAAAACCTTTGTCTACGCTCAATGTTGCCGCAATGTCACCACATCGTCGATGCCAATGACAGCATGTTGCATGACCCTTATGAAATTAGTACCAGTAAAAAACGTTTTGTGCATTCATGACTTTTGATTTTATAAAATATTTCAATGTCACATGAAGGAAAAAATGTTATGATTTTCAAGAAAAAATGCAAAAATATAAAATAGATTACCTCAGCTGCAGGCGCATGCACTTGGACGCGGAGCTCGTCTGTTTCGTGGTCATGTTCCAGTACATCAGCGCGTACCTCTCGGCCGTTGTAGGTTAGATACACACGTTGGCCAGGGTTCAGGCGCACTCCTGTTAAGCCACGGAACCCAGGACCAATGAGCTCTGCGTCGCGGTATTCGCGCGCTATTTTACCACCATCAAAGCGTACAGTGTAACGGGTATTGGGAGTCAAATTAATACAGTTGTTGTTTTCCGGGAAAGATGCTGGTGTTTTCACTGCCTGAATCATACCGGAGTAATACAGTCCATCGTCACTGAGAGCCGCTACGCGCGTCCCTATTATAGAGCGCTTAGCTAGCCGCTTGCCGGTAGACATGGTGCTTTCAGTTCGAATTGCGTATTTATGAAATAACACTGCTGTGGCCTCAGCCAACGTTCAAAACTCAACACTTATTTCGTTCACAAGTTCACTCAAATGACTCAAATAGCCCGGCGAACGCGTTTCGTAGGGTAGCCGTCACAAAATTTTGGACAATCTCGGGAATTTCGATGCAGTATCGAACGCTGGACGCGGTCCGGCTCCTCAATAGGCCGAGGGTGGTCGCAGTTCTCGCGCGGAAACATAATACGAGGGCAAGGTCCTCGAAGATCGGGACAAAGGAAAACCCTTTCGCGGCGGTAAACTTTGGGCGCGAGCTCGCTACGGACAACCTCGACGGACACAGCTCAAAGGAGAACTGGCGCGCGCTGCCGCCAGCCGCCACACCGGCCGGCCGGCGAGCGGGAGCGGCGACCGCCCGTCTCGCTCCTTTGTTTTGATACTCAGCTGTTCGCGCGAGAGAGAGCGAGGCGGCCGCCCACGAGCGCGCCGCCCGAGCGGGCCGCACGTGCAGCGCTAACGGGATTGCACAACGCTGCCGGTGCCGGTGCCCGGTACCCTGTACTCGGTACTCGCCCGTCTCGCCGGTCTATACGTGACACAGTTTCTATTCGGATTTGGGGTCGATTCAAATGTCAAGCAGATGCACCCCACTTATGCAACACTATTAACGTAGCCTCGTTACATCCACGCAAATTGAATAATTAGGACACACGTCGTACTATTCGTCTCAACCTGACTGACTTTCTTATTAGTCGCTATTATGACGATTGTTAGCACTTGTTGCTTTATTATTTTGTTAACGGCAACACGTTATACGGTATTTGTGTGGATCTATATTACTTCTATTTTCACTAAATAGTTAATAATATTTTCACATTTGGGTAATTTAACGTTTAGTACAACATTTTATTAAACAATTTACAGAGGTAAAAATATAATACTTAAATTCATAGTAAAACGAACTCTTTAAAAATAATATATAATTACTTATAATTAAAAAAATATATTCGAGTGAATCTAGATCATTTCGAAATATATGACCAATTGCTAACCAACCTATATCAAATGCAAATGCACTTGAAGATAATGAAAGTGTTTAACTCTTAACGAAAGCGAAACTACCTACTTGCTAAACAAAACCGTGACGTTCACGTCAGAGATAAAAATATTTTTCTACAGGTATGTAAAGAGTATAGCATGAAGGTATGAAATTTATAATAAAAACTTGCTTTTTATTATACTAACGTTATTATACAGATAGTCTTTATAAAAATGCACGTTAAATTACAACAATTGATGTCTCTACATTGACTCTACCTGCTATCTACCTGTAGGTTTGTTAATTATTACTTTGAGAGCTTACTCTAAAATATTTGTTGTGAAATGGCAATAAATAAGCAGAATGATGAATTTGTGGAAAATGGTGGTAATATATAAATTATATCGTATTTTTATTATATCGTATACTAGCGACCCGCTCCCGGGACAAATGTATCTACTGTCAATGACAGACAAATGCAAAGAAGCCCAAATAAAATTTACTAAAAACGTATAAGAGTCTATAAGGGAAAAGGAAATAGAAAGAAAGATAGAAAAATAGATAAAAACAAGTTCTAAATAATATTCATATTCCTTTACTTCATAAAATTTGGCTTGATAAGACTTGAATAAACAAATTTAATATCATTGAAAAGACACTTAGAAGTTTGTGCTTATATAGACAATGATTAAAAATATTAATAATCTATATTCTTATATATATTCTGTTTTTACCATAACAGTTCTACATGCGATAATGTTTGTTATATTTCAATACCATTTATTACTAAACGATTCAAACATAAGTGTGTATTTCAGTGGTTTCGACACGTGACTACAATTACTTTCATAATGCTTTAAGGTCGTTACTTGAGTTTTTATATCGCAACATTTAAAATATTTGAAAGAAAGATCACGTCTTTATATTAATCACGTTCCATCATGTCTATATAAATATTACGAGCACGTTTCCATTTTGTTGTAATATCGTTTGTTATTGATATTTATAGAATGAACCTATAATGTTTGGAATTTATATGTTTTTTACAGGTTTTTTTTAAATTAAAAGCGTACGCTTCTGTTATTTACAAACACTTTGCCTACTTTGTCCTTAAGATTTCTGTGTTCTATGTTAATTAGACCATCGTGGTGCAGAGGAACAAACGTGTAACTGTAACGCGATGCTTGGGGGTTCATCCCCTTTCGGGGTTATGAATTATTATTTATTAATATTTTAATTTCTTCGCTCTGGTATCAAAAAAGCGCGGCGTTGAGCTCCGCCAATCAACACGCACTGTCTCGAAAATTCCGCGGAAGAACGGAGTGTCTTAACACTAGGTCCCCGTTGACACTGGTCTATACAGGATACAGCGTTAAGCTGAAAAAATAAATATATATTAGTTAATTGGAAATCTGCTACAAGTACTAACTAGCTATGATAAAATTTTACGTTAAAAGGCTATGAAAGATTAGTATCAATTCACCTTATTTTTTTTAAGAAACCTTTCGATATTTCATATACATACTTAATATCAGTTTCTTAACATTTAATGGTTTAATTTCGTTACTGCTTTCTTTAATAAAATTTGAAACGTTGGTAAAATTCGACCGAAAACTTAATTGGCCTCGCTTCTTTTATCGCTCTACTAATTGCAATACGATTTAAAGCCCGAATATAAAATAAGTAAATGTGTAATGGAAAATAATAAGTGTTTAACTGACAGGCGGTTTTAATTAGACGCACTAAAAAAATATAAAAGGAAATACTTTCTCTGCACAAAGAAATCCACTCAGGTAAATACACTTATAGCTTTACTATTTTTTATTTAAAGATATGTCCATTGAATTTAAAATAGGAGTGGAGGATGGACCAATGAGCACAGGGTCATATGGGTGTGGAGCCCCCATCAGCTGTTGCAGGAATGTTGAAAAAAAAAACAAAACAAACCTAAACTAAGCCTCGTCAGGTAAGAAATGGTCGAAAAACAAAGAATCGTTCAAAGTAAGTGGAAGTCGTTACTTATTTCTTAAGTATCTGTGAGAATATAATTGTGAATGACTTATACGCACATATATTAATTTGTTATTACTTAATATGTATTGAATTATTTTATATAGTACAAAAATATAGTTAATTATTATGTAAATGACCTAATATTGGATAAATAATAATAAACAAAACATCGAAATTATTTATAAAACGGTGTAACGGTTTTTACAAAAATATAACCTACATAATTGTTGGGTATCGGCGACAGCGGCTGTATCTTAAAATAAACCTATAAGATAAGGAGTGTGATATAAAAACCGCAAATATTTATATCTACCAAAGTAGAAATAAAAAAAAACTAATTCTAAGTAATTAATTAGTAATTTCATGAAAAAATCAATATAAAACAGATTTTTATATATATTTTTAATAAAAATAAATTTATGTTTTTTTTATATGAATTGTGTAAAATGAAAATAAACAATATAAAAAAAGATTGGAGGCGCCGGGTATCGATCCCGGTACCTCTCGCATGCTAAGCGAGCGCTCTACCATCTGAGCTACGCCCCCTGTGATATTAGAAACGAAAATACGTATCATATACTGTTTCGAGCAGTTTTTTAGACATTTGTTTAGTTTAGTATTTCGTAGCTCGTACTATTTAACAGCAAGGTTTTCTTCTTATCTTATCCTAATGTTGCTAATTTATTCTAGCAGTTGCTAATTTATTCTTTATTCTAGATTAGATATATTTATTAGAGCAAGTATCTAATATCATAATAACGTATTATTTGCTATGAAACAGAACACTTCCCCATTATGCCAAATAGTAGAGTTTTTAATGCTAGAAAAATAATTATTGATTATTCATATAGGTTCTGGATATGAAAAATGAAGTACTCGCTGAATTCTAGGATTTTTTTTGAGGCCAGTAGTGGCGCGGAGGTATAAAATGTGAGTGGCACTTAAGAATTCAGCGGTAAATGGGAACGGAGTGTATTAATACTAGGTTCCCTCTGCCTAGTCTGTTGTGTGTGGTACAGTGTGACTGAAAAAAAGGAATATGGCTGAATGAGACTACCTATTTGAATATTTGTATAAAAAAAATCTTACGTTTCTGTATCTACAATTGACATTGTAAGAGTTAACCAGTAGTCCTACACAGTAAACACTTTGGCATTATGCCAAGTGCCATAATTAACTTTTTACATTGTATGATGTACGAATTTAGAAGTGGCACACTTTTTTTATTGTAACATTAGTCAAATATTATTTTCACACCTCAATGACAGAGAAAATCTCAAGATTCCTCCCTTCTGTCGATTTAATGGAGATATGCTGATTTTAATTATAAATATATGCTATATATATCTGTCTCAATGAAATAATTCATATTTTAATTTTTTCGCTTTGTTAACTGGTAACGAGGTAAGACAAAGCGCCGTATTGCGCGGCTCCAGAATTCGGCAGAAAGCGGGGAACGGATTGTCTTAAAACTAGGTTCCCTTTGCCTACCCTGCTGTGAGCGGGATACAGCGTCAAGCTAATAAAGCTAAAATTATAAAATATAGATCCATTCTGTAGCAGATCCTAAGAACCAAATATAATTTATCGAATTATAATAAATAACAGTCTCAAGTAAAATATAAACATTTTAATAATATAATAAAAAAAACAACAAATAAGTTTAATTATATTCTAATTTTCTCCTTCCAACGCCACCACGGTAGCGCCTTTGCCGACTGCGTCACCTTGCTTCAGAGCGACAACATCTGCAACTACGCCATCTCTCGGTGAACGAACCACATATTCCATCTTCATTGCAATCACTACGAATAATGGTTGCCCTTTGACCACCTGAAAAAAAAAGATTTGTATATACACCTCAATTGATCTCCAAATACAGTTTACCCTATACTCTAGCGAAAAGTTACCAGAAGGAAATCTGTGAAGAAAATGTAAGTAAATTAGAAGGAAAACATTGTGCCTGTAACTCTGTTCTCCCTATCTACTACCCAGGATAAAACTTGGATATACAAAAGTATTGAAATTACATTAATACATTTGGCAATCACAAAAATGTGTACTTAAACTAATTAATTATGAATTACAAAGTACTATTTATTTGTCATTAGTTAAAAATTTCACAAGAAGCCATTAAAAAAAATTTACATCACAAATAGCAGTCAGAAGTTTAGAAGGCAACATGAATACAGTAATTAAATAAAGAGAAGAACTTAATTAATTGTTGTCCGTGGTTTTGTTTCGTAATGTGAATGCAGCATTTTATATGGGTAATTAAAGTTCTATTCGACAAATCTTTTACATAAGAGGTATAATTGTATGAAATTTGTGATGACCATTAACACTTTCAATGGGGAAGCAGATAAACTTTTGTACAAATATAAGATTTTAATAATATTTTTTTTGTTATTATTTGGTTTTGATAAGGAAAATAAAGAATAATTAAATTATTTATTTACTACTTTCATTCAATCATTTCTAGACAGTGTTCACTAGTCATCTATAAATATCCAAAGAATTATAAGATTTTCTGTCTTAGCAACCATAAACTTTAAGAGATATATAAATATTTGTTCACTCATATATTTTACAAAATGTCTGATGGAGTTTAAAATGTTAATTGAAGTGTATTGGACCTGCCCAAGAGAAAAGAAAATAAATTCTCAAAATCGGTCAACCTGTCTGCAGAACGCCACATGGAGACAAACATTGAATGATACCATCATAATTTTTTGCGTCGCGTATCGGATAAATTTACTCGGAAAATGATTGGGTTGAAGCGGAACACTACGCTGTGCTTTGCAGCGCTACCGGAGTGAGAAAATTAACGTATTAAATATTTCATTTCCCCGAATAGGAAGGAATTAAACCTACAGCTATGAAAACAAAATTAAAAACATTAAAATAAGTCAGAAAGTACACATCGAAATAGATTCAATAATACAAACGTCGTTAACATTCATTAGCAGACCGTTACATAAACATTAAGTGAAACAATATTAAACAGTAATTACGTTATTACAGTAATATTATTGGTTTTGTATACAAGTTATTTAGTTAGCTTGAATTGTTGATTACTTAAGGGTATTCTTGAGTTATAAAGGAATTCATACGATTCGTCTTTATTAAAATCGAATTCTCTTATATGTATATATTTAGAATAGAGATAATATACATTTATGTATTATGTACTTTACTTATTATTTGAAATAGTAAAAAAAATACGTATATTATTAAATATTAAAATTAAATCAAAATTGTGAGCATCTGGTTATGAAAAGAATCTGAGAAAATCTCCAAGAAAGTTACATAAAATCATAATTAAAAAATTACAGCCATATTTTATTAGGCCATTTCTAACTGCGCATTAACAAAGTCGATGGCGATCAAGTCATGTAACCACCCACCAATCATTGTTTATATTAGAACTATTTAACTATAATTATGGTATCTACCACATTTTTATCAGCACTGATAAAGCGAATATCATAACTTTGTTTTCTTCTCTATGTCATTTTATATATAAAATTGATAATATTAACTGAATGTTTAAATTAAAGTATTAGAAATAGGATACCGATAGGATAGACGCAGGAGCCTTGGTTTCCAGGTTTATTACGTGCGGGATACCGCATGAAGCTAAAAAAACAAAAATAAAGTAATATCTGAAGTTTTAGAAATAGTATCTAATTCAATTTATTTTATTTAAAATATTGCTGTAAATTTTAAATGTATATTTTATTGCATAATAAAATTGTATCACAATGGTCATATAGTGATAATTGTGGTTTTAATTTAATTTCGTTGTGGTTTAGCTATGTAATAGGCAGTGTACCTACGTACCTTTATTAAGAAAAAAATCGAAAACTTGCAACTTGTTTTGAATTTTTGTTAATAACTTCGTGTTTTAAACTGAATGGTAATAATGCTACGCCTGAAGACCGAAATGAGTATTCATAAAACTGAGACACAAACTTTGTAATAATAAAATTTAATGGGGGGGTTTCACCAATCAACACAGTGTCTTGAATTTACGGGAGAGGCTGTCTCTGCATATATTCCAGCTATAGGTGGAATAAGGCATAAAACTAAAGAAAATAAAAGAAAAAAAATAAAACTTTTAAATAAAGCTTTGTTTAAAATATGTAAAGATGATTATAATATACTAGCGGACGCGCGCAGCTTCGCTCGCTTATTTAGGAGTGAATTTTAATAATCCACGACACATATGTTCAATGAAATATTTTTGAGTCTAAATTTCAAATTTTATAAAAATCGGTGGCGATTTAAAGATTTTTCCATACAAACTTTCAACCCCTTATTTGCACCCTAAGGGGGTGAATTCTAGAAAACCATGAAACACATGTTCAATTAAATATTTTTAAGAGTCTAAATTTCAAATTTATAATAATCGGTGGCGTTTTAAAGATTTTTCCATACAAACTTTCAACCCCTTATTTACACCCTTATGGGAAGAATTCTGGAAAACCATGAAACACGTATTCAATTAAATACTTTGAAAATCTAAATTAAAATTTTATAAAAATCTATGCCGATTCAATTTTTTTTCCATACAAACTTTCAACCCCTTTTTCACCCCTTTAGGGTTAATATGTTTCAAAATCCTTTCTTAGTGGATGTCCAGATTACGAAAGTAAACATCTGTCCAAATTTCGCATTTCTACCATGAACGGTTACGGCTGTGCGTGCGTCTTACCTCAGTCAGTGAGGACAAGTCCTTTTATATATATAGATAGTAAAAAGACCAGAGAAAATAGAACTTTCCATATAATAGTTTAGTACCTAAACATTCTTTACAATTAAAACTACGATTTTTTTTTTTTAAAATAAAACAAATGGCTTTTCCAACCGTCCCGCTTGTAAAAGAGGTAGAGGTTAGAAGATTCCGAGACACACAAAAATAAAACAAGCCGTAAAAGTGGACATGCCGGCATTTGGCGTTTAGATTATTAAAATGATTATACTCAATTATTTTTTCTTGTTTCTTCATTCCGACGAGATATAGTAAGTTACGAAAACGAGATTTTAAGTATTTATTATTTAGTAACTCCAGGTTGTGCGCGTAATACACGAGTTAAAGCTAAAAGGATGAAATTTTTAATAATAGAGGTATGAAATTTTTAATACTCTCATTTTTTTGCCCTGATAACAAGGCAAAACGTGGTGTTGAGTTCCGCCACTCTATACGCCATAATTCGAGTGGCGGAAAGTGAAGAATGGAATGTTTTAACACTAAGTTCCCACATATAGCACCCTACAACACCCTAGTGTCTACCCTACAACATACAACATGAAGCTGATAAAAAATGTGGGAAATTGACTTAACACTAACTTTCCTTCCCTATGCCTATCCAGTTTTATACGGGAAAAAGNTGGGGGGGTTTCACCAATCAATCAACACAGTGTCTTGAATTTACGGGAGAGGCTGTCTCTGCATATTTTCCCGCTATAGGTGGAATAAGGCATAAAAGTGAAGGAAATAAAAGAAAAAAAATAAAACTTTTAAATAAAGCTTTGTTTAAAATATGTATAGATGATTATAATATATAGTAAAAAGACCAGAGAAAATAGAACTTTCATTATAATAGTTAAGTACCCAAGCATACTTTACAATTAAAACTACGAAAACTCTTTTTTAAAATAAAACAAATGGCTTTTCCAACCGTTCCGCTTGTAAAAGAGGTAGAGGTTAGAAGATTCCGAGACACACAAAAATAAAACAAGCCGTAAAGGTAGGCGTTTAGATTATTAAAATGATTATTTTCAATTATTTTTTCCTGTTTCTTCATTCCGACGAGATATAGTAAGTTAGGAAAACGAGATTTTAAATATTTATTATTTAGTAACTCCAGGTTGTGCGCGTTATACACGAGTTAAAGCTAAAAGGATGAAATTTTTAATAATAGAGGTATGAAATTTTTAATACTCTCATTTTTTGCCCTGACAACAAGGCAAAACGTGGTGTTGAGTTCCGCCACTCTATACGCCATAATTCGAGTGGCGGAAAGTGAAGAATGGAATGTTTTAACACTAAGTTCCCACATATAGCACCCTACAACACCCTAGTGTCTACCCTACAACATACAACATGAAGCTGATAAAAAATGTGGGAAATTGACTTAACACTAACTTTCCTTCCCTATGCCTATCCAGTTTTATACGGGAAAAAGCTCCACGAACAAATAAAAAATCATGCAACAACCACCAACTTACCTTATCTCCCTTATTAACTAATATTTTTTCTAGAACACCCGGTGTAGGCGAACACGCGCTGTCAGCGGACGCGGTGGCTGATGCTGACAACGCTTGATACTTAGGGCGTGGTAAATGCACTACTGTTTGGCCGTTCTGTAAATATGAAAAAAAAAACTTATTTATCCTCTCTTTATATAAATAAACCATCGTGAGCTGAAAAAATCTTTTCCTCTTGAATCAATTTCGAACCTACAACAAGTGTATTGCGTCAGGTTTTTTTAAATTGAACTAAGCTCGTTTCTTAGCTCGTCGCTCGTTAGTTATACTTAGAAGAATTACCTAGGCTGGATTTATAAGTCCACAGATATCATTAAATTAATAAGTAAAAATATGGTAACCTCATCATATATATGAACTTCGTGGTCAAATGTCAAGAGGCCAACGTTACTGGTCTTATCTCCTAGCCTTGTGATTAATCTTAGGCCTTGTTCATTTAGTTTGACATATGCTTCAACTTTTTCTACCGTTCCATCGTTGACTTGTACTTGGTAAGTATTTGGAGCACTATCGTAAGTCACAGCTACTTTTGTGTCTAAAAAAAACATATCAAATTAAAGAAGAAATATAAGGTAAAAAACTATGTCCGTATATTAAAAAAAATATACATTTCGTTTACTTACCATGCTCATCAAATTTCAAGTGAACAATCTTTTTTAAGTTATAGTTTGGCCTCCATGCATTTGCTGGCACTGAGATTCGTTTCCACGAGTCATTTGATGAAATTTCCATTTGAGATTTAATAAGCTGCAAAAAAAAGAACATAAACAAACTGATTGATTAGTTAGTGATTTAGGTTATGGATTTTTATTATTATTAAATAAAATCTAATACCAATAAAAATTTTATGGTATAACTCAAGAAATATCTGTTCATCCTTATATAAAAAATTATAGTCAGCAAATGTTTGAAAAAAAAAGGAGTTTCTTTATCGATTGTCATAAAACTAAGAAGATTTATTGACACATTACTCACTGCTCACATAAACCTTTATTACTGTATCGTTAACAGCAACAACAGCAACATGGGATAGCAACTTCAATTTCACATAATAAAATACAAAACTCACATGTCCCAATGCAGCGTGAATAGCGTGTTCCTCGCTAAGACGCGAATCACTCTGCGGGAACAGTTCAGCCTCGTGTTGCGGTATAAAGGAGGTGTGGACGTCACCTTTGACAAATGCACTGGCACCGCTCAAGCGGAGAAGAAAATTGACATTTGTTTCTAAACCTGCTACCTGGAAGGATTTGGTTTCTTAGGGCGTTTCTACTCTGATCAAACATAAATGGAGCGGAACCACACACATGGAGTGTCCATGTCACGTCCAAGCTAAATAGCTATACAATTAAAAAGTTTTATTCATATCAATCCAGTAGTTCCCGAGATGAGCTTGGACAAACATACTGGTTTTTGATTGAGTAAATAGCATATTATTTGCTAGGTGGGTACCACTTTTGACAAATGCATTTGCACCGTTCAAGCGGAGGACAAAATTAACATTTGTCTTCAAACAACATTCACTCAAACTTTGCAATCAATGTGTAGTAAGAGGCATTATACTAGACCGATCTTATTTTAAGTTTAGAAATTTATTTGATAACATAGAGCATATGAAACTAATGTATAATATTTCACCAAGTTCAAATTCAAAACATA
Organism: Heliconius cydno galanthus; assembly: GCA_036379175.1. Taxonomy (NCBI): domain Eukaryota; kingdom Metazoa; phylum Arthropoda; class Insecta; order Lepidoptera; family Nymphalidae; genus Heliconius; species Heliconius cydno. The sequence goes on from JAKRZM010000263.1 coordinate 1,439,650, forward strand.
ATTAGATTTACTTTCCGTTAGAAGCATGTCGACCGCCTCAATTCAACTCAACTTTATAATACACTCAAGTTATATATTTATTTTCAATAAGAAAAAAATGTTATTTACTTGATATTCCGATAATTTTCTCCTAGTTTTAGCTAACGCTTCATTCCTGTCTCGTCCCCACACCACGAGTTTAGCGATCATTGGGTCGTAGTGTACTGATACTTCTTGTCCTTCTCGCACTCCAGTTTCCACCTTAAATAATAAAAACCTGTATTTTATTACTTAAATAGAAATATATACTATATGGGTCAAGATCAAATCAATCTGCTCGGAAATACAGTTAGAGTGAAAATGATATTTTAATTTTTTTATTACAATTTTATAATCATATTTAGTAGTTTAGTGACTGGCTATAAATGCGACGGTTGTATATTCGATTCAAACTTGGAGGAATTAATTATTTTCATCCTTGTTTCGATAACAAGAAAAAAACGTGGCGTTGAATACCGCCACTCAATATGAACGAAGTGTTTCAACACTAGGTTCTCTCTGCCTACCCTACTATATACGGGGTTCAGCAAAAGGAGTACAAAAAACACATTAAGAACATACTCGAACATTATGCTCCGGTGACGGCTGAGTAAGTCTGTGTAATGTACCAGCTCGTGGCAGAAAGCCAGCACGCGGTTCTTCAGCATATATTCTGCATTCCACTGCATGTCCGTTACGGATGATATCCTCTTGTGTCAAGGGCAGAGGTTCACCGGCAGCTACACGAAGTTGCCATTCCACTAAGTCGGTTCCTGAAATCGAAATAGTGATAAAGTTTTAATGGTTTCAAGTATCAATCAAAATCATTGTAATTACTTTTATTTCTACAATTCCTGGTAAAATATTCAATAGCCATGTTTCGAAAAACCAAAAAAGAACAAAATTCCATTCATCATATAAATGTATGATACTATTAAGATAACTCACCAGTGATCATTTCGGTAATAGGATGTTCGACTTGAAGACGTGTATTCATTTCCATGAAGTGGAATTCGTGAGTCGCTCTATGAAGGATGAACTCCACAGTCCCTGCGCCGACGTAACCTACAGCCTTGGCCGCCCTTACTGCCGCTTCGCCTATTGCTTTACGAGTTTCTTCTGACAGACCAGGCTAAAATGTAATATATCTATACATATAATAAATAAGATTGTATTGTATTGTGTATTTATCAATGTAATAGTATCCAAAGCATTTTTTATGTTGTCGGTTTGTCAGTTTATTTATGCATTTGTGCATGATAATCTCAGAAGATTTAAATGGAGTTTTTACTATTGTAGTTTGGCAAAGTTCTCATAATATTTAGTGTTTATTTTATTTAAATTGTTTGGTGTAATATATTTTATTCAATAATATTGTTACAATATATATTTTTTTGAAATTGGAAAAAAGGAATATAACAATAATCCAGTACCAATATAAAAAAAGTATTAAAGACTTTAAATATAGGATATTAAATAAAATATATATTATGTAAATATTTTTAAAATACTAAGTTTATCATATTAACATTATTGAACAGAAAATATACATACAGCTGGTGCCTCTTCAATAATTTTTTGGTGACGCCTTTGCACTGAGCAATCACGCTCAAATAGGTGGACTGCATTTCCATGCATATCAGCAAACACCTGCAATATATAATTTAACTAATTCAAGCATACAATATTTTTGGAAAAATACATTTAATACCCGTCGTGGCCGTCATGGCGCAGCGGCATAAGTGTGTGACTGTAACGCGACGGTTGTGGGTTCGAATCGGTCGGAAAAATCGGTTGAATGCAATATTTATTTACATTTATATTTTAATTTTTCGCTCTGGTGTCGACGCAAAGAGCGGCGTTGAGTTCCGCAAAAATTATGTTGGGGTAAGGGGTGTCTTAACACTAGGTTTATATTAAACTTATATTAAGTATTAATTTATCCTGCAGGTTTGTAAATTTTTTTTTAAATAGCTGTCACTAATTAAATATTAACTATAGTTTATATAAGCATTATAAAATCATTCTATAATAATAGTTATATTACCTGGACTTCTACATGTCGAGGATCAGTAATGTATTGTTCCAATAGCATGTTATCATCACCAAAAGATTTAAGAGATTCTAGTTTTGCCGATTCCAGTTGTGGTAGAAAATCTGATTCTGTCATGGCTATTCTCATACCCTAAAATGATAAACAGTTTATTAATACTTCTCTTGAATAACAGAAATCAAATGATAAATTAAATAATTAAACATTATAATATGCAAGGCTGTAATATCACAGTGGGATTAGTAGGTATCTTAAAATTAGCTTTATTTTTTAATTATAATAAACTAACACAGTTACTCTATATAAACAAAACTTTTTGTTACTAACCTTTCCACCACCACCGCGCACAGCTTTAATCATTAAAGGGAAACCTATCCTTTTTGCTTCTACTTGTAGTTTGTCTAAACTTTGGTCCTCTCCATGGTAACCTTTAACTATTGGAACTCCAGCACTGGACATTATTGCTTTTGAAGTACTAAAATGACAAAATTAATAAGCATTTTAGACTACTTTTTCAGAAAAAGTATATAAATTTAATCTGTACCCATTGTAAACTATTTACTGAATAGGCATATGTTCTCTTTAAAGCTACATCAAATTTCTTATAAGCTTGTTAGAATAAAACACTAAAAATGTAAAAAATATTAAATAAATGACATTTTCTCTTATTAAAATAATAGATAAGTAGAAACAATTAAGTTTGTGTATCAGAAATTAGCAATACATTGTAAAAAAGCTACTATGCAATAAAATGAGTAGTTAATTTAATGTTAACCTTTTTATACCCATATCTCTTATAGCAGAAGGTGGAGGTCCAATAAAAATAACACCCTCATTTGCACATTGTTCACAAAATTCCACATTCTCAGACAAAAACCCATAACCAGGATGGATTGCTTGGCTATTAGATTTTTTGGCAACTTCTAATATTTTTGAAGCATTTAAATAACTTTGCGTCGAAGGTGCTGGTCCAATATGATAACTTTCATCTGCCTAAAATGTATAAAATAACAATTATATTTATTTAACAAAAAAATATCAGTGAAAGTTATAAGATATTAGTGAAAGTAATTTAGAAACATCATCTGACTGTAAATGCAACATTTCTGTGTTCAATTCCCAATATTGGAAAGGAATTATTTTTATTTTCATACTGATCAAGACATAACATAAAGTTGAGCTCCATCAACTCAACACACAAAACATAAAATGGGCAGAAAGTCAGGGATGGGGTGACTTAACACTATCAGCCTACCTCATACCCTATAATTATATATCACATTATAGTATCAGGATGTTGAGCCTCACCACTGAAGAAACAATTTAGAAAGTCAGAGACAAAGTGTCTTAACACTATGTTCTGTCAGTCTACTCTATAATATGTGGGCACATTGTGAAACTAAAAGAATTACCATCTCAACGTGCATAGCATGTTTGTCAGCATCAGAATATACTGCTACAGTCCTTATTCCTAGTTTTTTGGCAGTTCTCATAACCCTGCATGCTATTTCGCCTCGATTAGCTATTAATACTTTATTTATATGCCATTTTTGTATATTTTCTCTTAGATGTTGAGTATGATTAAGTCTAATACGATATTGTGAATTGATTGATGTACTGAAAACAAAATAAATATTTTATATAATTCTACTCAAATATACAATTAACAAGATTGCTACAAAAACTTACCATATTTTGTTTAAAGTTTTTAAGTACGACATTTTGATGTACCAATTATTTTCACTTTAATTAAATTAATACTTGTTTAACGTTATCATTAGGTAGGAATTAAGATAAGAATAATTTTTAGTTGCCGAGCCCCTTCACTGTATATTGAAAAAAAATTTTGATAACGTTTAACGCAAATACATAATCGACGTATACGTGCAATGATTTTATAGTTGTACATAGCAATTACTAAGCAGTAGTAATTCCTTATCTTTTAATTTATTCAAAAACAACAGAACGATAATAACTTATCACTTTAAATTTTTAAACTGTCACTCAATTTATTTGGTATTCACTTGACAGTTGATAACAATAATCGAATGACATTTATTAGACAGTGACAATTCTTATTAAAAATGAAAAAGCGCCATAGACAAACAACAACAACGACAACAATTATGCCTGGTTTACGCTTGGCTTGCAAAGCTTTCGCAAGCTCAAACATTCACAAGCGTTTGGTTCCCGTCTAGACGCTTGCGAGCATGTTAGTATGTCGCGTTATGTAGCACTAGGCGACTTCTACGACATTCTATCTATATTATATCCAATAATATTTTTGAATATTTGAATTTCTTCGCTCTGGTACCTAGGCAAAAAGCTTGGCATAAGTTCCACCACTCAACACGCAATGCCTTGAAAATTCGACGGAGTGGGGAATGGAGTTTCTTAACACTAAGTTCCCTCTGCATACCCTGTTATAGGCAGAAGACAATGAGAAGCTGAAATAGTTGGTAGTAGATATCGCTACTATTAAATTGCTTATAATCCTACCCAGCAAAATACTTTCATTCGACACATACTCATGACTGCTATAAAGACACATCACGACAAACGGGGTGTTTATAGTCCGCTTATACATTTGCGAAGGTTTGCCAAGCTTTCAAAAAACACCAACATGTAAACACTCCCTTTTGAATATAATTATGTGTTCATTTATAATGACAGAGGACTTTACGTTTTACGTTACGTTTAAATTTGACAATTGTTTATTTATTTTTAAATTATGATGGTCGTTTTATCTTATTTAATTATTTTTCAAATAATTTTAAGCTAAAAATCTAAAATTAAACATTTTTTGCAAATATTTATTAAATATAATGGGGATTAAAGGATTATGGACTGTTTTATCACCTTTTAGTGAGAAGAAATCTTTACATGAAGTAAGTTTTGTTTCCTTCTTTTGCCTATAATTCGCATTATTCGTTGAAGAATCACAATATACTTCTTTATATCTCACTTTTTTTAGATACGCGGTGAAACTGTTGCAGTGGATCTTGCTGGATGGGTCTGCGATAGTCAAAATGTAACAGATTACTATATTCAACCTAAACTTTATTTAAGGTAGCAAAAATTTGTAATAATGCTAAATAAAAAAAAACATTTTTTTGTATATATAAATTTTAATGGGCAGTATATAGAAAAAAATTAAATAAATCAACTTCACACTATCCCGCACTCAGTAAGGTAGGCAGAGGGAACTTTTTTTAACACAATCCATTCCCCACTTTCCGCCTTATTCTGGAGGCATTGCGTGGTGAGTGGCGGAAATCTATGTTGCGTTTTATCTCGACACACAGCGAAGAAATGAAAATACATATTTCCTTACCTCGAGTGAGAATCAAACCCACAACCAGTCAATTTTGCAGCACACTTTGTGCCCCTGCGCCACAACAAATCCAATATATAGATTTTATATATATGATGATGATTTTTTTTATGAAAATATTGTAATTGTAATATTTCATTCCCACAAATGGAAACCTGCAACCATCTTATTTACAGTCACATGCTTGTGGATCTGCACCATGATGCCCAAATTCACAAGCTTATAAGAATTATGAAAGACTTATTTTATTTTTCAGAAATCTTTTCTTTAGAAGTGCATATTTATTGCTAGCAGATATTACTCCCATTTTTGTGTTAGAGGGTGATGCACCAGAACTTAAAAGGGATGTTATGGCGGCAAGAAATGCTATTCAATTTCGAGGTGCTGCACCTAAATCAGATACCGCAAAAACTAAATTATCAAACATATCTAGAAAAAGGTTTAAGGGGGTTTTGAAGGAAGTTAGTTGTTTATTTTGTTCATTGGACCTTAGTTTAATAATATTTATTAATATATATATGAGATTATACATATAAATTTTAGATTGCAGATTATATTTATTATTTTTAATAGACAGACTTGGAATGCCATAATTGAAGAATTGAACTGGCTATATCAGTGCATTGTACAATATTGCATCTCTTCAATTTTATGTTCTGCACTTTGCCTTATAATTTTGTCTTATTATTATTTTTAAATAATACTTAAAATTAATAAAATATTTAGTTATTCTTTTTTATTTTAGAAATTCATGGTTTTTACTAAATGAATATTTGCAGTGTGAAACTCTTCTCAGAGCCATGGGGGTTAGATGTGTTAAAGGTCGTGGGGAAGCTGAGGCAACATGTGCAAGATTGAATGCTAAAGGTGTTTGTATATTTTTAAAACTTTAAAATTTAGTAATTTGTCGATTATGTTAAAAAATTTTATGACAGTTGTACTTGCAAAATATTATTAATTATAATGAATATTATTTATTTATATAAATAGGTAATAGTTTATTATTATTAATTATTAGATATTATAAATACATGAAAAAAATATTCTAAAAAAATCAAGTAAATCCTGATAATAGACTTTGAGCCTGATAGAATCTTACTTTAAGTGTACAATTTTTTGTGTTAACGAATATTTTTATCCTCAGCTTGTAAATGCTGTAATATCTCAAGATTCAGACTGTTTTGCATATGGTGCAAAAGTTGTTTATAGAAACTTCAGTGTTTCAAGCTCAGCTGGTGGAGGGGCCATGCAGGGTTCTATTGACTGCTACGATGCCGAAAAGATGTTCCAAAGTATAGGTAACTTTTTCATTTATTCTTGTTCTGCTGTATATGTATAGAAAAATATTTTTTTGAAAAAATTATCTTCTTTTTAATAATGAGCAAGCTACAAGGTTAGACTAACATTTTCATAAGGCATCAATTTTTTCTATAATATGATACAGAGTGAGCAAAATAAAAACAAGTTTTTTGTTATGGTAAGTATAAATTTTTAGGTTCCTTTGAATGATATATGAAAAAATATATTCATTATATTATGTAGTTAATAGGTGAATGAAATCATAATATAATTAATTTAAACAGGATTCGGTCGCAACAAAATGGTGGCTCTGGCGTTACTTTGTGGCTCTGACTATGGACTTGGAGCATGTGGATCAGCAATCACTACAGTTGTCTCATATCTTAGTACAGTGCCAGAGGATAAGATCATACATAGGTAATTAATAGGTTAATTGTTTTAAATATTATTTTGCACTTACAACTATTATTTGCCATCGTGGTGCAGTGGCACAAATGTGTGACTGTAAATGTGAAGTTATGGGTTCGATTCCCACCCGAGGAATTGAAATATTTACTTAAATTTATATTTTCAATTATACGCTCTGGTGTCGAGGCAAAGTACCGTGTTGAGTAACGCCAACTCATCACGCAATGCCTCTAGAATTCAGTGGAAAGTGGGGAATGGAGTCTCATAACACTAGGTTCCCTTTGTCTACCCTGCTATGTGCAGGATGCAGTTTGGAGCTGATTTTAAAACTTAGTTAGACTTATTATTTGCCGTCGTTACCAGTGGTGTAAGTGTGCGAGACGTACAATATTCGCGACGTTGTGGGCTTGATTCCCACTTAGGGAAATTAATTATTTAATATTTTTATTTCCTCGTTCGGGTAACAAGATAAAGAGTGGCGTTCGGTTCAGTGAACTTGCAATGCCTCGAGATTTCTGCAGAAAGTGTAAATCGGAGTGCCTTAAATTAGTTGTCCCTTTGCCTACCCGGCCATATGTGAAGTATATATAGTGAAGCTTCAAAGAAACTCTATTTGAATCAAAATTGATAAATATTAAATATAATAAGATTTTTCAAGGCATAGCATGTTGAGTGCCACAGAACGAACACAACACAACGTCGCACTTTGCATTGTTATCAGAGTAAAGTGTTATGTACAATGTACATACAATACCACATACATCATCAAAAGAGATACTTTATACCTTTATGTATTTGGTAAGGAAGGCAAGGAATACTTTAAGATATCTCTTTTTTAAGTACCAAGGAAATGTTAAAAAATAAAAAAAGCACCGTCCAACCATACTACTGTGATACAAAAATAACTTTAATATCAATGGGAACAAAATTCGAAAATTGCTTTGAAAAGCAAAGCACATAGAGCATGAAAATATCATTCACTAGAATTTTATAAAAAAAGTATAACTACTTAATTTGTAACGCGATATAAGATACACAGAATTGATCTTGTTGTCCCTAAATAAATTTCATTTTATTTGAATGAAATTTATTTAGAGATTACTAGATCAATTTTGTTTGAGCTTATCCTAAATTACATTTTTTCAATATATAAACTAATTTATTGAATACAAATATACAAAGTTGCTAAGCTCTTTTATTCTATATATCGGGAGCATAGTCGAAACTGCGTATATAAAAATATTTATTCATCCGAATTTTATGAAAACGTTTTATTTCAATTTAGTTTACGCCTCGTTTTCTATAGAAATCAAGTGTTTGATAGATAGTGCCATTTTTTAAAAACATGTTTCATATGTATACAGAATGTAACTTGATCAATAAAGGATATGGATTGAGGACTTTAGTACTCAGTAAAGTATTTCAAAAACTTTTAAATTATTTTTTCTAGAAAAGGCAGCTCTTAATTTTAATATAAAGATATGTATTATCGCAATTTCCAATTCCGCATTTTAATAATACGCACCAATGCGAATGCATGAGCACTGTGTGCACTTAATAATGCACCTCTACTAGAAGAAAATTTTAATTACCATTCTTCATATGTATTTAAGATTAAACCACGTTACCTCAGCTTACTTACTATGCTTTACATACAAGTTAATAAAATATATTTTAGAAATCGTTATATATTGATTATGACCAATATATTAATGACTAAAAATACTTTTGTTTATCCAAATTTATATAACAGGTTATTGACTTGGGTAAGTGACCCACAACACTATGAAGAAGAGAACCGTTGGGTGCACGTGCCGGGTCGCTGCGACCGCTGCGGTCACATGGGACGGACGCACCTTAAAAACGGTTGCCCTATTTGCGTCACTCACAAAGGATGCAATGATACTGGACATAAGTATGTTATTTTTTTTAGTATTCCCTACTTCAAAAGAACGCTTAATAATGCTTAGAATCATTAAATTGGGCAAGGATTAAAAATTTACAGATAAAAAATAATTTATTTATTGGTATATCACAAAGAATTATTTAAACATTATATTAAAAGTTTACTTCATACAAAACGATTGCATATTCGTATGTCCGCAAGCTTACCGCACTTAAACAAGTTCCATTTGTTTCTTTTATTTCATACAGACACTACTGAATAGATTTACATGAAATTCTACAGTAATATAGCTTATAAATCAGAATAACATAAAGGTAGATACAATTTATGAAAAGATTTTGTGTAATTTGGCTTTAATATAACAATAACTTTTAAGTCACCAGGCCACTAGTAATCAATAAATTATAAAAATAAAGTTCGTCTTTATGCTTATATAATACTAAAACAATAAATAAACAGCTTTAAATTTTTTTATACGTATAGGTATATAAATTATCATTTAAGATAAAAGCGTTGTGTCACTTTGTAGATTACCTTTCCTTACATATACGAAAATGTAAGTAAATAACTATAAAATTCCCATTTTTCTCGCATCAAAGAAGCATTGAGAGGGTTATCGCGGCAAGATTCTTAGTATAGATTCATCTCTGCAAATCCTGAGGAGCTATTCAATCGAATTGTACATTTTATCCAATAGACGTCATAAAAGTCGATATTTTAAATACGCTCCAGGAGCGTTTTCCTCAACGGTTTTATCGGAAATATTTACATTTTCTCGACTGTATCCTCGAATGTATTGATGCTCACGAAATGTTCCAATTCTAACCATTTATGCAGTAATGGCTTTGGTCTGCTACTTTTCTTTTATTGTCATTTTGCTATAAATTGTTTAAAGTATTGGTTTCAATTATCAAATGTGAAATTTGCGATTTGCTGTTTTTATTTGGTGTGATTTGGTGGAAATAACCTACTTAATATATATTTTAAAATTAATATTTCACTGTATTGCTTAGATATGTTTTCATCTTTATTAAATGAAAGTGCATTTAAAAATTATGAACATATATATATTTTTTGCTTTTTTATTATATTAACAATCAACGGCTTACACATTGCACATTCTATATGTAGACACGTACATACATTTCACCATTTTCCTCATAAATGTTTAGATTTCTATACTCTGTAAAAAGTGCCTTCGTGAGTGATGATGAAAGATTATTAAATTGACGTAATCGAGATCGCGATCTTGCAGGTCTAAAGTATCGGAAGTAAAACGCGAACTATCTCTTCGGAATCGGGCCCTGTCGTCCGGAATGCCGTTTCCTGAACCGAAAGTTATGAAGGAATTCTTGGATACCACACCAGAAGATATAGATCTCGACAGCCTGAAGATTCCAACTCCGAGTTTAATTCAATTTGTGGTATTCGATTGTCTGAAACTATGAAACATTTGTAATTAAGTTATGATTCGACTTTTAAACTTATAACTTGGATAATTGTGTTTGTAGTTCCGTGTTTTTGCTCAATGAAATCTTCCTTGTTTATGTTTAAAACATTTTTGTTCTGATTTCTCGCAAGAATTAGTTAATATTTTATGAAAAATAATAAAGGAATTTTGCTTGCGGCTTTTGTTTGAAGCACGAATAAGTAGGTACTAAGTCTTGAGGAAAACGTTCAGTCCACAAATCAATTTCGGGTTTTCCCTAATACAATTAACGAATTTTTTCATCTATACATCCTTTGTAGATTGGAGGAGTTTTTTTAACAGGATAAAAGGAAAAGTGTTTGGATTTCAGAAAATCATGTCCAATAAATTAGATTGGTCCGAGCGGTACTGTGTAGAGAAGTTCTTGCCCTTGCTAACAAAATGGCACCTTCAAGACCACGTGATTTGTAGGACTATAAAGCCTATCGAGATAAAGAAAAAAAGAAATCCAAGAGGTAGGTCACATATATAATCGAAGTTAAAAATATGTTTTGTCCTTCATGTTTAAATATAAAGAAATACTTAAGTGAATATGAGATAAAGTAAATAGAATGAGAATGAGATGAATATTGATTCCGTATTTTTTAAGATATTGGGGAAAGTGATACTTTTGTTTTTAGTATGATTATATTATAAATTTATTAAGGTATTATTTGTATAATCATAGTTGCTAAAATTGGTCAGATAGTTTAAAAGAACTTATATAAATAGTGTTATTTATATAAACATAATTTTTATCCAGGAGTTCCAAGCTACGAAGTTTTATGGACCGATATCAGTGGGCAGTATGAAGCTCTTATTCACGATGATCAATTTGAAGGTAAATACTGTATATATTTAATAGGATTTAGGAATATTCACACACACAATGAATATATCTTTGAATGTGTTTAATTCAATCCACAATAGTGTTAAATCTAGTGTTGTCGGACTTTGTGTAATAGACTGGGAATCTGCAATATAAACATAAATATTACCCCCAAAGGCTTTTTTAAACTCAAAATTGTTGTGTAATAACGTCAATTAATATATGTTTTTTTTATTCCATTATGCATGGGCGTGGACTCGTACTTTCTCTTGCATTCATAGCAATTGTTACTGCTATTAATTATACCTAAAGGGTACCTGGGGGATATTATTAAGAATATTAAATTTTTAATCATACATCACGAGACAAGTAGATATTATTAAGTGCATTAAGAATTACATACGATGATAATATTTAAGAATGTTTTAACTAAATTTGTCGTAGAAAAGAAAAATGAAACAAGATCAATTTAACTGTTTTATGTCCCTTTTTTCAATTTATGGCATACCGCTTCGGACACAAATTATGATTTAGTATCACTCTAAATTGTATTTTGAATAATTAAATTAGTTTTTTAAAATTTTCTAACACATTATAGTGTTAATTATTCAAAGTTCTTGTGAAGATAGGTAATGTATAAATAATACTAGCTTGACTGAAAATATATTTTAATATTATTGTTTATTTGTAGAAGGTGAAGATGTTCTAGGACCATGGATATCTACAGAACGTCAAGATCTTATGGGACAGTTTTACCCTAATCTAGTTGAACAGTATGAAGAATCTATTAAAAAGCCACCTAAAGAAAAGAAAGTACGGAAGAAAAAGGTCCAGGCCGTTACACAAGCTGACAAACCGAAAAGAAAATATAATAGAAAACCTAAGCAAGTCCAAGATATAGCAATGTCTAATTTGAACGATTCAATGAAAAATATGAGCATTTCGAAGAAATCCGATCTGAACTCTAGTAAAGTAAATGTTAGTGTGTCTGTGAACAAATTGAAACGGAAACTAAGAAAAAATAATAGTAACGTTAAAATGAATACCATAGAAAGTTATCTAAAACCTTGCAAAAAAAGAAAATCGAAAAAGGATTCATTTCATATTACCAAGAATTCATCATTTGCTAGAAATTTAAACCAATCGCAAAGAATAGATAACTTAGAGGATAAAGAAAATTTATTTAAAAAACACAATTTAAGTATGTTTGATATGAGCGAGGTTCAAGACAGTGATCTGTCTGATATAGTCGATGAGATCGTCTCCAGACCACCAACAGTTACAACGGCCAAAGTTAATAGCAACCTCGTCAAACTTATATTCGAGAATAAACAAATGAAATCTATTATTAACCAATTTCATAGGAACTGCTCCACGCCGAAAGGCAGCCCGACTCGAAGTTTTCATATGAAACGTAGATCTTACATTTCAAAAGCAAATACAAGTCACTTCTTTGATAAATTAACGGACGAGCGCGACGCCTTTGAAATGTCCTTAGAGTACATACCGGGTGCGGTTGTAGACTCTAACGATACTTTAGATGATAGCTTACCGGATTTGTATCTGTAAGAATTATGGCATTAAATTATTTTTTTCAATTGGTTTTTCTTATTTCTATTATTAATTAAATATTTTTAATTAATATAGTAATTATGAAATATTGGGATAGGGCTATAATTATGTCCGAATGTAATTTATACTTTAAATCTATTAAAATCAATCTAAAAGGCCCAATATTCACAAACAATTAACTTTAGAAATAAAAACATTTTATCGCTAGTATTTTATCGTAGTTATTTTGTACTGGAAAGCGCATCGTACAGGTGCGGTAAAAGGTACCCAGTTGCCACACAGTTAATCTTGCGATCCACTGGATGCGAAACATTAGTTAATGAATAATGATTTAGCTTTTTCGTTGCCTGCTTTATCATCTTGTTTTTGTATTTTTACAGTAAAAAATGTAAGAAATGCCGTAATTTAAACGACCACATAAATTCATATTTAGTAGATTTTTTAGCTTCAAGCTGTATTCCACATATAGCAGGGTGGACAGAGGGAACCTGGGAACATGGGGACCTGTTAAGACACTCTTTTACTAAGACGGTTCCTTTCTTCATTTTCCGCTGATATCTGGAGGCATTGTGTATTGAGTGGCGTCAACGCCGCGCTAATAATGAATATGTATATGAAGTATATAATTTCCTCGAGTGGAAATCGAATCCACAACCTGTCGAGTCACACGCTTGTGCCGCTGCGCCGCTACTGGAATTTATATAGATAATAATTAATACATGGAGATAAGTATATTTTAGTCGTACTAGCTTCGACATCTCATATTTGCATTGCGCAAAAGTTAACCAATTCTAGAAATTGTCTAACTTTTGTTAAATTTCGACGTATTATATTATGCTATTTCTTCCATATCAAATATTAATATTGAATTAATATTTTAAATTTTGTAATAATATCTGTAATAGTTAAATGTGCTTCCTCAGATACTATAGAATGAGGGCGTGGGTATCTTACCCGACAATGAAACAGTATTACTGACAACTGTTATTAAATAGAGCAATAAGCACTATAGTCTCACGACAATATATTATATTAAAAAGTAATAAAAATAAAAAAATCAGCTTCACGCTGTATCACGCACACAGCCGGGTAGGCAGAGGGAACTTAGTGTTAAGACACTTCGTTCCTCACTTTCTGAGTTCGTTGAGTTCCGCTCCTCAACACACAGTGCCTCGAAAATTCGGCGGAAAGCAGAAAAAGGAGTGTCTAGACACTAGGTTCCCTCTGCCTACCCTGCTATATGTGGGATACAACGTAAAGCTGAATATGGATTAAGGATATATATATATATTTTTATCAATTTCAACGTCTAATATTATTGTAATTGATTAACAATCCTATAAATATCAAATCCACAATCTTTATTGTAACTAGGACATTTTTTTACATTGTCTACAAGAAGCTGTATTTAAAATGGAATATGAATTTTCCTTTACAAAGTGACACAAAGCATATCAGTGAGGTACGAGGAAAGTTACTTTCTAGTGAAACAAAGGCGCGTCTGTTTTATATAAATCTGTGTATTATTTTGCGGGGAGAGGAGTCGGGAAGGAATTAGGTGGCCGTTACTGCGGCGCTTTGTTTGCTATGACGCTCTACGTATTCGTAGCGGCGTAGCGCTCGTGGCTACGCTAAGCATTTAATTTTAAGTATAACTTATTTTTTTATTTAATTAATAATAAGGTTAGGGTTTCTTATATACACTTAATAAGAAATATTTCGTTTTCATTGTATTACTGTAGATTTAAATATTGAAATTGGGATTATTTATAATTATGATTTTTGATACAAAAAAATAAATAAATATATGATTGTAAATTCTAGTAAATTATTAATTAATTCTAGTTAATTATTTGACTAATTGTTATTTAGATTATAGATATGTAGTAATATAAGTATATAAGAAGCTATAGCTAGTATTGCGTGACAAATTGGATTTAGAGTTACATGTTAAGAGGTCTATATAAAGGATACAAAGACTGAGGTGTTTTTGTCATTGCGTCACCTGTTCGTTCTCAGGGATATCAATTTGCGCCGTTTTAATCATTTTCGATCAGGGTTCAACCAATTTAGCATATCAAGAATTTAAATTGCCAATTGGGATCCCATATTTGTTATTACTGTTAATATCAGTTATATTTATTTTTCTTTTTAGATAAAATAATAAATAAGTAGTGTGAGACATAATAATGATAGTCCCTCAAACAGAAATTCAATGCTCGCACAAAGGATATTTGTTTGAAGAAGCTTTTACACTTTCGGAGGTTTCACTCGAAGGAGCATTTCTCTTAAAATTATCTCTGGTTACACTTGAATAGCCTTGTAAAGAAATCTTTCTTTTATATATGAAATTGCCAGCAGTGACCTAACGATCCTTCTTTTGACGAGACTGTTTCATAACATATCCCACTAGGAAACCACTCTACGAAAAACTTCCCCCTGGTTATAATTTTGGTCATTCAATACTTATTATTTTTTATCTGTATAATATATTATTTATAGTTAGTTCTAGGTAGTTTGAATCATACCTAATAAATATTTTAAAACCAGGCAAGGTGACAAATATCAAAATTTCAACACTTGTATACAGAAGACGATCGAACCGTGAAACGCTTTGAGAAAGTCTAAATCCTTTTTAACCTCATCACTACGTTAGAAGGAGAAGCGTGGCGGGTTTGTTCACCCCTCGCTCGGGCGGCGTCGGCGGGGGTCGGCGGGGGTCGGGCGGGATCGGGAGGCTGCGTCGCAGGGCGCGCGCGCGTGCCCGGCCGCTTCGTCATTGCGACGGAGGCTGTCGTGTGTCGGCGCTGGCCCGTGCGAGCGTTAGTCCGCGAGACACCTGCCCGCCACGCACACGCCCAGAGACGGGACCCACCAGTGCCGCTAGTGCCCGTCGCTAGTGCCGCTAGTGCCGCCAGTGCCCGCGCTCCGCCGGTCGCGTAGTGACAGTGCTCGTTACCGGGAGTCCCCTCAGACCTCCCCTCAGTGCAAAGTTACCGGGACCGGCGATTGTGGCGCGATGTAAAGAAGCCGCGACCGTGAATAAATGTGTAAGTTGGTGCGTTGCATGTGTCAGTTTGTCCGCATGGAAATACTATACCGGTAACGATTTTCAGCGACCCGCCGGCGCAACGGAGTGCTGGAAGGAATAGAAATGAATGAATTGCGAATATGATAGAGACGACACTCGTTGTATTTTAACCTCTACAAAGTGGAGATAGGGGAGCGCACGTGCGCCGTTGTGCTGTGTGATGGAAATGGGTATTATATCCATCGAGCTTTCTTATTTTTAGATTGCTCACAGAGTATACGTAGAGCAAGTAATTTGTGGTGTATTTACTAGTATATACAGATTAATAAGTGTCTTTTGAATGTATGAAAATAATTTAATGTGTTTTTTTTTGCTTTATAACTATACAGATAAAGCCTCGCGATAAGTATTTTCTTGAAATCCAATGTTTGCGTTTAGCGCATGAAACGTGAATGCTGTTTTAACTATAAATAATACAAAAATTATAATATTCATTTGTTATCCTATTTAAATAATTCGAATACATTTGACCTTAAATTTATTGCCTTTTTTGTTAGTTAGGAGATATTATTTAAATTATTATTCTTAAAAAATATTGTCATGTAAATATGAAATATATCCATTATCTAATAATATTAATTTTATTAAAACCTTTTATCATGAAAATCATTAGTATTATATTGCAAATTTGCAACTATTTTGTAGATACGCATATTTCGCTACAGACAATCTAGCTCAAATTGGAGGTATAAAATGATTTTAAAAATATTGAAAGAGGACTTCAGTTATCACAAAATTGTTTGTAAAAATATGGTATTTTATTATACGTTATATTTCTTTGGTTTTAAATAAATACATGGTTTGTGTATTTTACCATAAAAAACATGATAGAACAATAATTTCTCTCAATTTCAAGACAGAATTCGCTATATAGCGGAATACTAATTTATTTTGACACGACGTTATGAATCTAAGCAATTTAGGTTAATGTGCTTTTGTATTATCCTCAATGTGGGCAATTTATAATTTTACTCTTCTGAAAGATAATGTAATTTTTGGCCTTAAAAAGATATAATAAATAAATATATCAGGTTCGCGCTGTATCACGCACACAACAGGGTAGGCAGAGGGAACCTAGTGTTAGGACACTCCGTTCTCCATTTTCCGTTGAATTTTTCAAGGCATTGCATATTGAGTCGCGGACATCAACGCCGAGTTTTAGCCTAGGTCCCAGAGCGCAGAAATGAAAATAATAAAAATAATATTATAAATAGTAGTAAAAATATGAGGAAAATGTACTTTTTTGTTATTTTAACATAATAGTGCTATTTATTAAGAAATATGGAAACATTACCGAAGTCAACATATTAGCTTACACTTAAATTTATCTTGAGAACTAACCAAGTGACCTTGTGACCGGCCACTCGCAAATATAACATTTTTAGTCAGTCCGTAAAAACGTTTTATGGGTAGTAATAAACGGAATGAACCATTTGCAAATTACGCTACAGTAAGCTATAGTAAGCATGTTTGTAATGGTGCGAAATAATTCTTATATTATGTACTCGTAATAGTATCACCAAAATTCTGTAATTTGTATATTTTAAAAATATTGTGATTTTTTAAAGAATATTATACTTAAAATATTTATTTATCAAAGACTTTTAAATAAAAAGTTCATAAAAGACTTTACTGATAGTTTAGAAACTTTATCATAAGAAATCTACAATAAATAGGTATTTAGGCTAAATTAACACATGAAATATGTACAAATAATTTACACTTTGAAATTAAAATATAACGTAAAACATTAAACAACCAATTAGTAAGCCATCGGGTAGCTAGAGTAATATATTTTTAATTTTTAATTGAATATATTTTAATTGACATTATAAACGGCCACCTCACGTCCCACTGCACCAACCGCAACCTGTTCGGACTGTTAAGTGCCCGTTGTATTGAAATTAAATATACCTCGTGCTTATTTTTTAGGGAAAATTGTGAGAAAAAATTATAATTAAAGTAAAAAAATACGCTTAACTAATAAAAAATACTATTATTTTTTAATTGAATTGAAAATTTCAGCTAACTTTAACTATTTTACGTATTTCTGAAGCATAGATAAAATAATTGTGCATTAATAAGCTTTATTTTTTAATTTAGTTAAAGTCTAATGTATAATCCTAAGATAAATTGAAATGAATTAATTAGTGGGCAGCAGGGAGGTCCGATGAACTCCTAATGGGTATTAACTTGTTTTTGTTGAATAGGTGACCTAAATTTTTATTGGAATATATTGAATAAGAATATTCTTTATAAAATATGTAAAGTAACAAGTATACACACATTTTTAAATTTGAAAACCCTAACCTAATATTTAGTTTTGTTTGAAGTTAATGAAAACTTGATTTCAAGTTTTGAATAGTCATATAGGAGAAAAATATTATAACAAAGGTTATAGATTGCTAGCATTTACGTAGTATGCATATTTCGTTTTCATCATTTTACTTTCACGTTTTATCCTTAGTGGAGAATTCAGAGAGAATGGAGTTTCAAACGATAACGTTACGAAACACGCCCTTAGCTTCGTTTTATTAAGCTATCCCTCCATATCTTGCGGAGAATCCTTATACTTGTTACACGACCTTCCTCCTGTATAATAGAAAAGACAATGTGTTCTCGAAAGTCAACATAGCTCTCTTCTTTCATTTTGTATTGCTTATTTCTACGCAATATATACAAGCTTAATGAAATAATTAATATTTTTATTTCTTCGATTTGGTGTCAGGGCAAAGCGCATCGCCGAGTTCCGCCTCTCAATACGCAATGTCTCTAGAATTCAGCAGAAAGTTGGGAGTGTCTTAACACTAGGCTCCCTCTGCCTATCCTGCTACATGCGGGAAACAGCGTGAAGCTGAAAAAATATACGAGCTTTATTGTTTTTTTATTATTTAATATATTTAACTGAAAATAATTTTCACGTTCACGCATGATTGTCGCACCGCGTAACTACGCCAGGTAGTTAGTTACCTTGCGCTATGCTCCGATGGCGTATTTAATTGCATAGCTTCGCTAGCTGCCGCTTTGCAACACGTGGAGGGCTCTACGCGACAACGTGGAAACAGCGATTGCTTATTAGCTACTGCTCTGTCATGGAATATATATGTATAACGATATTACTAAATACCAGTATATTTAAATACATTTACTTACTTATTCTTTTATCATTTATATCTCTCTCACAGCAGATTTTTCACCGAATTTTGCGTGGTGAGTGGCGAAACTCAACGCTGCTGCAAAATAGTGAAAATATTCAATATACCTTTTCCTCGAGTGAGAATCGAACCTACAACCTGTCACGTTTACAGTAGCACATTTTCGTTTCTTACAAATAATTTTATGGGAATATAATAAGTCAATATTGACGAAAATACAGATTATTATCGGACATATTGTTTCAAGGTAGTTTCTCAAACAAAATATATTTACGCTATCTCTATGTATATATCTTAATGCAGACCGAGCTTTCCGTAACTAAGTATTATTCAAATGGAGTCAAGTACACCGCTGCTGAAATTGCTTACCTCTGTACTCTCTACGCTTTAATTTACCCAAACTTAAGAAAATTACTCTACAGATCATATTTGACAAGATAATTTAGCAAACTAGAGATAGTATGAAGTAAAGCGTATGAGAATATTAGTGGAATGGTTTTTAATATTTTATTATATTGTTATAAATCGGAAGCGGTTAGCGTTTTTAAAATAACACGATAAAAACACATACCGTCTATATGTTTTTAACGTACTCGGACAGAGGTTCCACGTAATTACATAGGTGACATGTATCACTCAAGAACAACACTACACACTAGACACCTTCCAATCAGGGCTCCCGCCTACAAGCAACTGTGTCCGTTTGACACAATTCCACTGCTTTTACTGTCTTTTTCACCTGGATCTACCCACATTTACACGAGTACGTTAGCAATATAACAATTTTCCATTGTCTTCTATCTTTATAAATAGATATAGAATATTGAGCGAAGGTTGCATCAAATATATTTTATTCCTATTATACCTTTATGAAAATAATTATAGATAAAAGAAACTACTACTGCAGTGTATTTAGATCGATAATATCGTTAGTTTTTCCTTATCGTTGATTTTTTACAAAAAAATGAGGCCTAGCTTCAAATGAATTCAAAACAACTTATGGAACACGTTATTTATGTTCGTACAGAACATTCTATATAACAAAATTACTTAATACAGTAATGACGGCCAGTTCCAGGCCAGGCCAGTTGTGTGACTGTAAACTTGTGGATTAGATTCCCCACTCGAAGAAATAAAATAATTAATATTTTTATTTTTTGCCCTGGTAATAAGGCAAAGTTTGCTCTGGAAAAAGCGACGTTGAGTCCATTTGAAAATAGGGAACGGAGTGCCTTAACACTACCTCTCCTTTGCTTACTTGTTGCCAGTTTCAATCACAACGATGATAAATGGGAGCAGTCTACGCAAACGACGTTGCGAATGGAGTTTCTATGATACGAGAATTTACGATCGATATTACGATGGAAAATGGTGCATTGCTTATCCTGTACCACGTCTCAAGCTAGACAATCCGCAATCGCACTCAAATCGGTCCATTCATCGGGAGCTTCCGTACCACAGACAGACAGATATATCAAATGTATAACACCCCTCTTTTTGCATCAGGGGTTAAAAACGCTACCATTTCGTGCATAATATGAGAAAGTTTAACTATAGCTAGTTAAGGGGATGTAGGAAAGCTTTTAGCAACAGTGAGTGTGCTCACCGGTCCGCCGTAAGCTTGTTATATAAATGGAATATCGGTTCGCACGAGTATAGACTAAGGAACGGCTAAACCACCTTTCGACGTTTTGTGATTTACTTTCCACTACTTGATACGTCGTTTGTGGGATAGAGCACTTCTTTGAAGTGAAATGTAAAAGGATTGGTTGAGAGTTGCGTATTCGTTTACAAGATCTCCGAGATATGCTTTAAGTCCTTTATGATGAAAGAGAAATATAATAATAATCCTTAATGNTAGATATAGAATATTGAGCGAAGCTTGCATCCAACATATTTTATTCCTATTATACCTTTATGAAAATAATTATAGACAAAAGAAACTACTACCGCAGTGTATTTAGATCGATAATATCGTCAGTTTTTCCTTATCGTTGAGTTTTTACAAATAAATGAGGCCTAGCTTCAAATGAATTCAAAACAACTTATGGAACACGTTATTTATTTTCGTATAGAACATTCTACATAACAAAAGTACTTAATACAGCAACGACGGCAGAGTAATCTGTAACATATTGTTTGAGTCCCGTCGTGGATTAGATTCCCACTCGAGGAAATAAAATATCAAATATTTTCATTTTTTGCTCTTGTAAAAAAGCAACGTTGAGTTCAGTTGAAAATAGAGAACGGAGTGCCTTAACACTACCTTCCCTTTGCTTACTTGTTGCAAGTTTCAATCACAATGATGATAAATGGGAGCAGCATGACAAGAGTCATAAAGTCCATGCAAACGAAGTTTCTATTATAAGAGAATTTGCGATCGATATTACGATGAAAATGGTGCATTGCTTATCCAGTATCTCTGACCAAGCTTCACGTGCGGAGTGGTCAGGGAGAATATAATATCAGGCAATCAGGAGCTTCCGTGCCACAGACAGACAGACAGACAGACATATCAAATGTATAAATGTATGAAGAAAATCATGGCTAAGGAACATCAAGGAATGGACTGGAATTAAAAACGCAGTAGATTTGAATCATTTGGCTAGGGACGGGACTAAGTATGCGAAGTTGACTGCCAACCTTCACTAGTTGGAGAGGCACTTTAAGAAGAAGAAGAAGAATTAAATGTATAACACCTCTCTTTTCGCATCAGGGGTTAAAAACGACACCATTTCGTGCATAATATGAGAAAGTTTAACTATAGCTAGTTAAGGAGATGTAGGAAAGCTTTTAGCAACAGTGAGTGTGCTCACCGGTCCGCCGTAAGCTTGTTATATAAATGGAATATCGGTTCGCACGAGTATAGACTAAGGAACGGCTAAACCACCTTTCGACGTTTTGTGATTTACTTTCCACTACTTGATACGTCGTTTGTGGGATAGAGCACTTCTTTGAAGTGAAATGTAAAAGGATTGGTTGAGAGTTGCGTATTCGTTTACAAGATCTCCGAGATATGCTTTAAGTCCTTTATGATGAAAGAGAAATATAATAATAATCCTTAATGTAATATTCTAAAGATATATAATAAAACTGTAACTGAACCCTGTCAGGACGTGGAAGATATACCTAATATGAGAAAGTTTAATACTGCAAAAGAACCCAAAACAATTACTTTGAAATATTTTGTTGGTATATCGGTTTACCTGTGCGTTTGTGTGCGCTTATTTCAGAAATGACTTCACCGATTGAAATCAGTAAAGTAATTTCATAACATCCCTCCGTTTCCGTCGGGGACCAAAATTTAAGTTATTGTTATACATTATGTATAAGGAAAAAGGATAACAATTAATTCATATAACGAAATTTTTGTACTAAAACCCACATATTGAGAACGGAACGTTTACTTTATTACTAGAGTAAAAACGTCAAACTTACAAAAATCTACAAAATGCGAAATGGTTTTTAAAATATAAAAGAGATAAAGTGACAAGAATAAGCCATGAAACCAGTTCAGATGAGTAGCGTACGTGTTACCTACCTGCGATCGCACGATGTACCTGAAAAATACGATAAAGTTTTGTGTACTACGAGAGGAATGCTACTAGAAGCTACTAGAACATTTGTCGCTGTGCATTCAAAAGCCAGAACAACGAAAACATTTCAGGAATGAGTGGTTGTCACAACCAGGTATAAATAAATGGTGAGTGCCCGTGATATAGATGCGAAGCTACGGCAGATAGACGACGAGTTGGGAATTCAAATGTAAGCTACGTGTGTGGTGGTAGTTTAGCGCGAATTGTGGATGTCGTTTTGATTGTTCTTGTGGATCTTAGATTTGTTCTATATAACATTGTTTCTTTTTTCCTTTTTATACAATATTTCTTATACATGTTGAATTATTGTTCTTGGAAAAATTTGTTTAATGTTTAAGTGTTTAGCTTGTTAACATTGACATTTTAAATATTATTATGATACTTCACTCTGGACCCCTGCATAACAGGATAGCTAGAGATAGTAGTAGGGATTCTGGGAACTTAGTGTTAAGATACTTTCGTTCCCCACTTTTCTTCGAATTTGTGATTTGAGGCATTGCTTGAGTAGAGGAACTCAATGCTCAGAACGACGAAATGAATATAAAAATATTATCATTTCGTCGTGCTCGTGCGTATCGAACCGACAACCTGTCGCTTTTACAATCACACTCGTGTTCCTTTGCTGATCTTAATATGTATATTATAACAAAAAAAACTTCGTTATTGTAAATATTTTATATATAAATGATATTTTATGGAATATTGCCCTGAATGATTCATAAAAAATATCTCGTCTGGGCTATAAATACCAGAGGTGCTAGCAGGGCGTTAAGAAGGCCGTAATAAAAGTTTGAAAAGAATTTGAGCCATACAACGTCGTACAATAGCAGTAATGAATTANCTTGGAAGAATTTGTTTAATGTTTAAGTGTTTAGCTTGTTAACATTGACATTTTAAATATTATTATGATACTTCATTCTGGACCCCTGCATAACAGGATAGGTAGGGATAGTAGTAGGGATTCTGGGAACCTAGTGTTAAGATACTTTCGTTCCCCACTTTTCATCGAATTTGTGATTTGAGGCATTGCTTGAGTAGAGGAACTCAATGCTACGCTTTTGCGTCGACATCAGAACGACGAAATGAAAATATTATCATTTCGTCGTGCTCGTGCGTATCGAACCGACAACCTGTCGCTTTTACAGTCACACTGTTGTGCCTCTGCTGATCTTAATATGTATATTATAACAAAAAAAACTTCGTTATTGTAAATATTTTATATATAAATGATATTTTATGGAATATTGCCCTGAATGATTCATAAAAAATATCTCGTCTGGGCTATAAATACCAGAGGTGCTAGCAGGGCGTTAAGAAGGCCGTAATAAAAGTTTGAAAAGAATTTGAGCCATACAACGTCGTACAATAGCAGTAATGAATTACTTAACTTTCCTTAAAC
Source organism: Heliconius cydno galanthus (assembly GCA_036379175.1). Lineage (NCBI taxonomy): Eukaryota > Metazoa > Arthropoda > Insecta > Lepidoptera > Nymphalidae > Heliconius > Heliconius cydno. The sequence goes on from JAKRZM010000263.1 coordinate 1,463,778, forward strand.
TTCTAAGTTCATTTTTCTTGGCATAAATTATTATTGCATATCATTTTGTTTTTAAATCACATATTAACATTGAAGGTAACACAAATATAAAATCATTTTTTTTTGTATAATTTCAATCGATATTATAAAAACTTTTAGAATTATTACGCAGTGAAATAATAAAAAATCTCAAAATTGTGCCAATAAATTCAACTGCAATAGATTAACAGCACCTACAAAAAGTTTCCTGTACCGGAAAGACGGATATCAACCAGACCAATGCAAGTTTTAAAAGACATCTTATTTTGGCGTCAAGAAACGACAAGAACTTTCTTTCCTTTCTGTTGTTGTTACGCGTAGAGTAATGATAGCAAAGATGTACATTTCTTCTTCTTCTAGTAAAAAGTGCATATTGTAATGGTGGCGAATACATTAATATATTTTATAACGTTATCGCTTAAAATTATGAATTAGCAGACGACCAATTTTTCTTTCTGATATACAAAAGACAACAACAACTACGTGTTGTTTTGTGGCTTTTATACCTGACTCGTGATATATCTCATGTAATAATGGTTCAATTGGATTTCTAGGAAGAATTCTTAATTAACAGCTTTTTATATTTTTTTATTCAAGTCAAACTTGAAGGCGTTTCTGTTATATATTTTAAGGCATAAATCTGGATTCCATATTTTTCTATATTCTGTATAAATTAATTATTCGATATAGATGATGAGTGTAATACATAACGGATGCCCGCTTATAATATGAGCGATTGGCTACTTTCATTGCATAACATGAATTCATTATCGTTAATTAGGTACCACTTTTGTATAGAAAACCCACCGAATCTGGAACCTTCTAAATGAGATTATTATTTTTTAGAATATATTTAACTTGTTTCGTTCATTTGTTAAAATAAAAAAGCATACTTATCAAATCCTGTTAACGAAATATTTCATGCGGGTCGAACTACCAGCCTTTTGGACCTCGCTTTAGAATCTGTCCGTAGAACGGAATTACTAAAATGTCTTTTTTGATGTAAATGCCTCTGTTGTGAAAAAAAATTACCTCATTTCAAATCCATGCGGCAAAGTATATTTCATTCATTTTAAAAGCAGTATTCATCAAAGATCTTATTATTGAAATTTATTAGGTACAAGTTTTATTAAAAAATAAACCATTCTAATAAGGATATTAGAATTCAATGTCATCGCTTATTTTGTTAGAAAATAGTATTATTCTGTAGACAGCAAGATCGTGATGTTAAATGTATAAAAGTATCGACCGACTGAGGCTTGTTGCTCTCGTTTTAGACCTTGTTTATACGGCTGGGAGTGAGCGCTATTCTTGGACACCTATCTATATAACATGTGTGAACATAATATATTTATATAAATATAGCAAGAATTTGTTATAAGTAATCTGTTTATTAAAACTATCCAAATATTAATTACACTAAGTTTAGTTTAGAGAAAAATATTTAATTTAACCAATGACAATTATGAAATGCCTCTAGAATTCGGTGAGTGGAGATTCTTAACACTAGGCTCCCACTGCCTACTTTGCTGCAAGCGGGATACAGCGTGAAGCTAAAAAAAATAATAGTATAGAGTATATATATACCTATTTGTTTATTAAATACCCATAACATGGCAGGCGCAGGGCGGTGAGTGGAGGCGCGCGAGGACGAGATGGCCGCGCCGGCCAGCTGATAGCATGCGGGCGGCGGCGCGCCGGCCCGCCCCGACCTAGCCGATCGCACCACGAGCGCCACATTCACGGGTATGTGCAAACCCGTATTTACAAACCGCTCTCAACTTTGAGATCCCTCTTGAGATGCCGATCTCAGGCTTCAGAGCGGCTTTTAAATACGGATCCTAGTTTCTATTATAAATTTACAAATAAATATAAAGACCTTTAAAATTTATATTCATTTACTACAGTAATATTCCATTTATTTCCGTGCGCCTTAGTTTTGTAAGAAAAGAGATATTGCTGATTACTCATTTATCTTTTTTTCTTATCTTGTAGTTGGATATACAGTATCTATAGAATTTTAATAACTTTGCGCGTCTATTGAGTTACGTTCGACGAATGTGCTTTGTTTCTCCATACTAGAGAAACAATAATGTTGGAAACAATTATACGAGTGGCACTTACGACTTACGAGTGCCAAACATAATTTTTAAAAATGTACAATTTTACATAATTAATATTAGTCTTTTGTATTATTTATATAACAGCTGTTCTCGATATTTATTAAAGAAATTTTCTTATAATACAATATAAATTGTAATGATCTTTCTGTTTTGTTAAGTTAGGCAAAGTTAGGCTTTTAATATATCTTAAAATAGACTTCAAATAACTTGTCGTATCTTTATTCTCAGTAAGTAATTTGTGAACGGAACAATAAGATCGCTAGCTTGTAATAAATTAGCTTCTGCCATTTTATTAAATAATTCTATTTATCAGAAGTTTGTGATGACTGCTCATCGACACAATCAGCAAGCAAAATATAATGAGCTCAGTTTCTATACTCTTCTATTGTTTTTATACACTTTAGGTCATTGAAGGGATCTTTTTATAACATATTTTTTTGTCAGTTTGTCTGTCCCTCTCTCAAGACCATTGACCATATTGCAACATCAAGTTGGAATTAATATCAAATTTCCAGGTCTACGGTCTCTTAGAGTCAGGTACTTTAAGGCTTAGAGTTCCTAGGATTTTTATTAAAAAAGTTAACGATAATGATAATTTTAATGATATATGTATAAATTTTGTACATATACTCGTTTTGCAAAACCTAGTGCGTAATTCCTGAGAACATTTCGCTGTAAAAGGACTTTAGCTTATTAAAAATGATTATGAGAGGATCCTTAAAAATTATTAATTCACCGAGTTCACTTCTAAGCCTTTTGTCACTGCAGCGAAGCTTATTAGACCTTTAATTAAATGGCCCTACTACCTAATTAGCCCTGGGCTCGGTAGACTAGCAAAATAACCTTTGAAAACTTTCGAATGTCCCCTAGCGGCTTTGTGTTAGCACAACTTAAAATAGTGACATAATATGAAAAGTTGCTACCTTTGGCACTGGGGATCCCCCGAAGTCAACTCAAATTTCGTACAGAACTTATTTATTATTTTTCTTTTATAACATACTAATGTCGATTAATAAAGTTGGGTATTATTTCAAATTATTTTGATTAAATCGAAAATTAGCTATAAATATGTTAGTTATATAAGATTTAACATAAGATTTTATTTTATTACTTTATTATTATTATTTTTTTACTTTATTTTAAACTTTGAGATGTTATAAATGATAATTGAATCATTTTCCTTATTAACTATAGTTGTTACGACAGAAAACGAAGTGTCTTAACACTGGTTTTCTCTGTCTTTGTAGGGGATATAGCATGTTTTCTACATCATTTGAGGTACGGAATTCTAGAAAAGAAGCGGGCGAAGCCGCGCCCAGGCCGCTATGTACATTATAAAATACAATCCGTAGGTTAGTGTCTTACTAAGAAGATGTAGACGTAGAATAATCTCACAATTTTTTGTCCAAAATAGAAAAATATTGACTTTTATGCACAAAAAAAATGTTCTTATCTTATTATGAAATTGATCTTAATTTATGTACCTTATTTGCATTACAATGAAATATTATTCAACCACGTTCGCTCTTTTCTGCAAGTTTTTGTTAATCTTTCCAGCAAACCCATTTTAAAAACTGTTTTGTTATTTTTTAAATATTTTTATAGCAATTTCCCCCCATTTAAAAACTGTTGCTTGTGTCATTAATTGACAAGTGTCCATTGTTTTTGTATTTTCTATTAAATTTTATATATATTTTTTAACCACCTGCGGCGAAGCCCAATGGAGGGTTATGTTTTTAGCGTTTATGTATGTATGTCCGTTCCTTTGTTCTCTAGTAACTGTTAGACTAATGAACCGATTTTGATAAATGATATATCGTTAGATTAGTCTTTATGGCGCGAGTGCTAATAAGTGTGAGTGCATGAGTGCGAGTGATAATAAAGACATATTAATTTAGCTTACGCAGTAATTATCGGGTTTTTTGTTTTGTTATTAATTCATTTGATTATATCTATAGCTTCCGATTATGAAACTAGTATGGAGGTCAGTTGTGGCGCAGAGACAGAAGTGTGGGTTGGGGGTTCAATGTCCGCCTGAGGTAATGAAATATTTAATATTTTAATTTCTTCACTCTGACGTCGAGACAAAGTGTTGTTGACTTCCACCATTCACTACGAAATGCCTCCAGACTTCAGCGGAAAATGAAAAACGTAGTGTCTTAACACTAGGCTCCCTCTGTCTACCCTGCTTGTTATGGGATGCAGCGTGAAACTAATTATGTAAAGTGTAAATTATGAATATCTGTTTTCATTATTATTAATCACACGAACTAATTACGAACTACGTTATACTGCCACACTTGAATATTTAAAACATTACATGAAATTGTGTTTCCTTAAAGAATACATTAATTCAGCTACATTTGTAGAAACCAGCGCGGCAACCGTCTGTAGTCCCTACATGCATGAATAAATAAAGGCTGTGAGCTAGGTGCAAGAAAATGAGAGATTTTCAGATTATTTCGTTACAAATATTATAAAGTGTGTGTGTTTAAACCAGATTGTACCAATTAANGCAGCGTGAAACTAATTAGGCAAGCACAATATCTGTTTTCATTATTATTAATCACACGAATTAATTACGAACTACATTATACTGCCACACTTAAATATTTAATACATTACATGAAATTGTGTTTCCTTAAAGAATACATTAATTCAGCTACATTTGTAGAAACCAGCGCGGCAACCGTCTGTAGTCCCTACATGCATGAATAAATAAAGGCTGTGAGCTAGGTGCAAGAAAATGAGAGATTTTCAGATTATTTCGTTACAAATATTATAAAGTGTGTGTGTTTAAACCAGATTGTACCAATTAACGTCGTTTTACTCTGGAACTAATATGAACTAATAAGATTACGGGTTAAAGATATTTTTAGTTTTTTATAAATAACGATAAAATTCAATTATTTTCATTACATAAAACTATTTTTAATCATTAAGGCGTTGTTAGTGCGAATAATAAAAAAAATAACGTTTTTGAAGCAAAGTTACATCAATGTGAGAAAAAAACCACATGAAAATGGACTCCATAAAAATTAAACGCAGTAATTGCTGGAAGTGTGTCGTATGTTAAACTTTTAACCACAAAACCAGTTTTTACAAATAAAAGCTTCTACTGAGGCCAGTTGTGGTGCAGTGCACGCGTGTGACTGTAAACGTGACAGGTTGTGAGTTCGATTTCTGCTTGAGGAAATGGAATACTTAATATTTTCATTTCGGCCTAATGTCTTCGCTCTGGTGTCAACACGCAACGCCTCTAGAATTCAATGGAAAGTGGGGAGTGGAGTGTATCAACACTAGGCTCCCTCTGCCTACTCTGCTACATGCGTGATACAGAGTGAAGCTGAAAAAAAAAGTTTCTATTACAGATAAATAAATACATTTAAAACTCTTTTATTCCGTCATTGTCGTGTTGCCGCTAAAAAAAAACATGAACTGCAGTAATTTCGTAGAATACGAGGAGTTCCTTGTGTAATTTCCTGGTCATGCAGGATGTAATTAAAACCGGTTTTTTGTTTATTTGTAGAAGCTTCTAGTAAAATATTGAAATTTTTGACTTTATATTTGTTTTTAAGAGTCATGTTTTGTTCTTTTATTCAGCAGCGATGAGCTGGTTTTACTATTGCCTTAATTTGGAAAAGTTGTTGACTTTTAAATGAGCTGAACAAAATTGTAAAATAAAAATAAATCAGCTTCACTTTGTATCCCGCATACAGGAGAGTAGGCAGAGGGAACCTTGTGCTAAGACACTCCTTAACCCACATTCCGCCGAATTCTAGAGACATTGCGTGTTGAGTGGAGGAAATCAACGCCGCGCTTTTGACACCAGAAATTTGGCGCAGAATTTTGGCACCAGAATTTTGGCGCTTTTTTCCTTGACACCAGAAGCGAAGAAATGAAAATATAAGCGTAAGTTCCGTCACTAAACACACAAAAACGGAAAATGGGGAACAGAGTGTTTGGGGTTCCCTCTGCTTAATACTGTTACGGTCCATATATACCAGACTGTACCAAATATAATATTGTTAAGTACAAAAATAGAATAAATATAATACCAGAATCCTATAGATTCATTTCCCAATTTCCTATCCACTTACATACGTGGCTCGTGGCTCCTACGACAACTGTCAACGGAATTCTTTTTATTTTCTATTAGAATATGAACTTTATGCGATCCGTATTCCTAATGTAAACATACAAGTTTCAATATGTGGCCGTCGTAACGTGCAAATGTACACATGTGACAGGCACCGGCTAAATTGTTATTTGCATATACTTTAGTCAGGTATTGGGTTACCTTTCCCCTCTTACATTTACGATATTTTTATAGTTTAGTTACTATAACTGTACTGTATAACTTCCAAAACTTCCTCTACGGTTGCGGTAGGAAAACTGATACTGTTGACTATTTTTCTAACATTTTTCTCGATTTTATTTTATAGCATCTCTACTATATTTGTAATTATATTGATATTTTTTTAGATTCACGCTGCATGCTTTAGATGCATAGCTACTTTTAAGACACTCTGTTTCCATTTTGTTCGTTCTCCATTTTCATCGCCTTACGTTCACGAAACAAAACAAAATATTAAATATTTCATTTCCTCGAATGGGATTCGAACTTACAACCTATACCACATTTGTGCCCCTGCACCGCGACTTGACTCTAACTATACCAAAATTAAATTAAATTGATATTTATATACGCTTATCTATATATATAAAAGGACTTGTCCTCACTGACTGAGGTAACCGCTGATGGTAGAAACGTGAAATTTGGACAGATATTTACTTTCGTAATCTGGACATCCACTAAGAAGGGATTTTGAAATTTTAACCCTAAAGGGGTTGAAATTTTGTATGGAAAAAAGTTAAATCGGCACCGATTTTTATAAAATTTGAAATTTAGATTTTTAAAAGTATTTAATTGAACACATGTTTCGTGGTTTATTAGAATTCACCCCTAAATAAGCAAGCGAAGCTGCGCGCGTCCGCTAGTATATTATAACACACTAAAAGTTGCCGTAACACTTTAATAGAAGACGGCATTCACGACGCAGCCGGGGTTAGTATAAACGTATTTAGGGACCTAAACATACTCGTACCAACCTTAATATGAGCGAACAAACTTTGAGCAAAATCAACTTGATTTACATGCCACAGTTTTCCTCGGCTATATCAAACTGAATTTATTATGAGGAAGCCTTGATAATGTCCGAAATGCATCACTTGTAGAGAAGAGGGTAGAGCCATACCCCGATCTTCGTAAAGTACCCATGTTTTACGACCTCTGCCTCCGCGACGTACAACGCTCTCATAAAATGGAAATAAGCTCTGCCCGATGCGCTTTACGTACTATTTTACTGCAATTTACAGATGTAGCAGTTTTTCAAATTAATTTATTAAGTGGTGGCAGTGAGGGTAGTATTGAACTTGTATTTTAGTTTAAATTGAGCATGGAGAAATTAGTTTCATACGAGTAATGAATGAAAACTAAGTAAGTTATTATAGTCCTTTTTTCCTTTCATCTTCACGTTATATCTTGCATGTAGTAAGGTAGGCATAGACAGAGGGACGCCAGTGTTGAGACACTTCGTTCTCCACTTTTCTCCGAATTCTCGTTGTATTGCATGTTAAGTGGCAGAACTCAACGCCACATTTATTACCAGGGCACGGACAATGAAAATATTAAATAATTAATTTTCTCAAGTGGAAATTGAACTCTAAAACTGTGTTTAAAGTCACGTACATAGTGTGTTATAACCCATTGGTTTCTATTATAATTCAGTACAGATTTAATAAGCTACTATTATTACTGATGATCCAAAAGCACAATTCAAGTTCTTGTTCCTGGCATTAATCCCGGCTATTACCAGGGACTGCCTTCCTACTCGACCTAACTCCTTTTTGCACGGTCTTTTGCGTCCTCGGTGGTTAGACCATTGGCTCTCATGTCCTGCATCACGACATCCAACCAGCGCTTCCTTGGGCGTTCGGGAGGTCTCGCTCCAAGAACTGGTATAGAAAAACACAATTCAACATTAAAATTAATATTAAAGATATTTGAAATACTAAACTTTATACATAACAATAGATGTCTTTATCAAAGTAAGCTTATTTAAAACTGAGTAGGTATACTCAGTTACAAATGATCGACGAGAACCATATGAATTCGAAATGGAACAAAACTTAGAGAAATAAAAGTTTCTGTGTTTCACGTAACTTTACTTATCGGCTTCGCGAGTAAAGTGTTTGAGCCTTTAGTTAACTTAAATCTGTCGAAATAAATTGAGTATCAGTTTTATTATTCAACTTATAGTACTTATATAGATTTATGTATAGATATGTGTGAGAAAATAGCTTTACTATTTAATTTAAATAATGTATTGCAATTCACAAAATGTAATATATTAAATTGTAAAATATGATTATTAGTTTATGATATTTATTACGTATTGTTATGTTCTTTATTTTATGGTTTTTAGGCATGTATTATAGTACAATTTACTTCGCCAATGTCAACTCCAATGCGCCATTTTCATCAAATAATTCTCGTCAGTAGTGTTCTCTCATTTCGGTGTAGCTTGAGGTCCAAATCAATCTCAATAAATTCACCTGGAGTGTGTGTGTGTGTGTGTGTGTTTTTGACATGAGGTTAAAAGACCAAATTTTTGAAATTAATAACTTTCATAGGTCGAAACTATATGAAATATGAAAACTATAATTCCGACAAAGGTGTCCATTGTGTATAGAAAATACACTAAATAAACATAATTTACTATAACAAACCCATTTAACCCATACCCCTACAAAGTTACAAATTTAGTACCCATAAGTTGTACAAATTTAATATGATGTATTTATAAAATAATCCGGTCGAGGGTTAATAGTCATAGGTGCGCCGAGTGCTTATATCCGCTTAATGCTGCCGGGTTAATATGATTGCGAGCGAGCAAATACCGCTTACTGGCTGCTATTAAATTATACGCTTAAAGTTGGGATTTAGTTCCTTAGGTATGGTGATATCATTTAAAAATGACATATGTATATGTAATGTGTATATAGTTTCATATATGCCATCTTTTGCAAGACAGGGACACACAAGTGAAAAACGGGACGTCTGGTCACATCAGCTATAACCACGTAGACATATCAATAAGCACCAATCAAATTTATGTTTGTTATTATTTATAATTATTATACTATTCTTCAAATTCTACCATCCGATAAACAAACAAGAAAAGAAACTATAATTACTCAATTCTTTTAATAATTGGAGTTACGTAAGAGCTAAGAAGGTTAATAATTTGAGTGGATTTTAAAATCTTTAAAATATTAATAAGGTTCACAATTTATATTTTAATTAAGACCGCCGCGTTGTGCAGACATGACGGACGTTCTCAGATGATCTAAGGGCAACTTAATTACAGATACTCGTGAAATATCGACAAATGGTTAATATAACAAGTGATTTAATTATTTAATACAGTGGTAAAATTTTCCACTTTCCAATTAAAATAATTCATGGTATATATAAATTTATTTTCTTTAATGGATTTTGGCTGACTCCCAACAGAGGAGTTAGGAGGTGTCTATTATAGCCACTAATCTTTTATTCTGTGCATGTAGAAGAAATTTTAGAAATCTACCATATCTTTTGTTAATTAGCATGTTCGAGCAGTCTTCATTTACTTACTAATTGTTAATAAAGTATATGCTATGTTATTGCATTTGTTTATTGAATTGGAAATTATTCCATATTATCGAATTGCCTTTTGAAATTTTTCATAGTAGTAGGTAGGGAATCTAGTGTTAAGACACTCCGTGGAAATAGGGATTTCACCGAATTCTGGATGCATTGTGTGGTGAGCTGCGGAACTCAACGATAAGCTTCGCTTCGATTTTAGAGCGAAGCAATGAAAATATTAAATTTTGAGCAAACATTCAATACTTTTGGGTGTTAAACAATTATAAAATTATTTTGTATTGTTCTCGTCGAGTTCTATGTATCTAAGCGCTTTTAAATTGATAGTATAAGTTAGACACTAAAAAAATAATTTATATATATACTCTTGGGAAGCAACGATCTACAATGCAGCTTAGTGGGTAACTGAACTGTAGGTCAAAGTTCTCAACTTGATACGCAATCGCCTAGAAAAGCTCTTGAAAACTGTATAGGTAGTTGCAAGAAATATTTTCTTATATAGTTTTTCTTTGAAGCCTTAGAACAGTTACTATATTTCAATTGAAAGAAGTAATTCAATTTTATTTTAAAGCAATTTTCCAAGATATAAGAAAAATTGCACCCGTTTCACAAATATAGTGTAAAATAATTTTCTGTGTGAATTTATGCCCGTTAAAACTAATGTCACGCAGAGTTACGCTATTCGTTCATTTAAGTAAGTTCTTTGAACATACAGTTAGTATATCAGATGGTTTTAAAATTGACTTTATGCTGAGTTAAATTACGAAAGCTATACATAAAGGTCATATGGTTTTCCACTTAATAAAAATAAGCTTTGTTTTTAAATATATTTTTTTAAATCACTACAAAAGCTTTTATAAATAATTTCTTTTTTCATATAAAAATAAGTATTTCAATATATATAGGTGTTATTAACAATTTGGTAATTATTTATTAGATAAGGTGTGTAGGTATCAAAGTCTCAAGTCTAGAAACATTTGGCATCATATTTGGCAAAACTAAAGTTGCCAAATGAGTTTATATAACATATATTATTAAGTTATTTATATGATCTAGAGAAATTTTAACATAGTAGTGAACTAAAAACGTACTGTGGTTCAGCTTACCTAGGACTTGTATATATATTTTACTTAGCAAACAATAGGATCTTCGTGAACTTTCAACTTTAGAAACAAGACATTGTCAACGTTATTTTCAATGAGAGCTGCGTTTATTCCTATTCATTTCTCTTTTAAAAATAAAATTTTAAATTTATATAGTTAATGTATTGTAATTTAAATGTATAAATATGTTAAATATTTTTCCGATACTATAGAAATTTGTTTATCATAAATTGAAATGCAACATTTTTTTTGGTACTCATAAATATAACGTTAATAGGGGTGTCTAGACTCTCCTATTGTGATAAAAACGACAAAAATTGCTATACAAAAATTGTTATACATAATAGAAAAAAAAGATAAAATGAAAATCATCCAGTAAGATTGTGTCAATTGCTATCCGCAATCTGTCATCCGCCATTCGTCATCCAATGAAGAAGTCAAGCAGTAAGCTTTATTTAAAGTGCTTCATGAAGTAAAAAGAAAACACTAACAATGTTTATTTATATCATAGGAACATATCTTACATAATTTATTTTCGACAGAATATCTGATCACTATTACGCGGAGATAGATAAAAAGTTTCGCGAACTTTTGATATATTGCCCAAAAATGTTATGTTGCTTAGATTATTATCTTAGAAGCCAAGCAAGATATATAACTGATAGAACTTTTGCAGTCATTTGCACTACTTTATTTTTATATATTTAATTTAATTGTTTTAATTAAAATATCTTTTATTAACCAATTCTAATAGTATAAATATTTCAATAGTATTGGTTTTTAATTTAGGAGGTCTTGTGACATAAGGGTACAAACAGTAGAAAAGATTTCGCTTGAAAATCCTTACTTAAGTGGCTTATTAAAAGCACATTTTGATAATAAAACCGTAGCCTTAATTTATATGGTGAAGTAATACAAATACACGCCAACTCCACCACCAGCATTACCTCTCTAATTATTCCGTGATTTAATGGAAACCACATTATAATCCTTTGTGTAGTTTATTACACAAGTGTATAGCTTAGAGCCGATTTTGTTTTATACGACGACGTATCTAAAGATATAGAATAAAATTAAAAATTTAAATATGTTTCTCCATATTTAATTATTTATAATATAAAATTGAGTACATTAAATGTATTGCTTGAAGCTTTAACATATTTAATTCTTATAAAGATTTATTCGGCTCTTACAAGGACGCGACATCACTTTCACCTATATTAGTTAAAATCTTTTATAATGATTATTTTCTAATAGAAGCCCTTTATAAAGTGCATTATACAAGAGTATATTGTTATATATTTTACAAAATTCTGAAACATTTTTAATATAGGTCACTGCTATACAAATTGAAACACAAATATGTTAACATTATATTTCATAATTCTTTACATGAAGTGCCCCATCTGCTTTCATATAGTTATTATTTAAATTATAATAGTAAAAGACTGAATTATGTAGGTATGAGAATTGAGAGAATTTATGTTTTATTTTCCGTTTTTTTATTAAATTGATGATTTACATTGAATTTACCTCTTTAGCTTTAACAAACAACAAATTTAGCAAGTTCCTCATCGTTCTCAGCGTGACGTCCACCCCAACACTATATTCCTCTTTTTTCCTTTTTATTGCGAATTTGGTCTGCTAAGCTGGTCGATATCCATTGTAATGTGTATGAACTTAAACTCATAGCCTTGTTGTTTTAGAGTATTTTTAAGGCAGCTGAAAAAATAGTTTTACATCTGCTCGCAAACTTATAAATAGGTTCTTACGTATCACAGAGATGAGCAACCTTCGCCTTAAAATAAAACTCCGGATATAATAAATAAAACTTGTTACAGTCCATATGCTACCGTTCTGTTGCCACATTATTAGCCTGTTCGTTAAAAAAACTTTTCGTATAACTTTGAACAATAGTTAAAGTAAAAAGGAAAAATTACAGCTATAAATTCACTTAACATATACGATAAAACAAAGGATAATACAACGAATAAGCTTCGATATTTTGTTTCCTATACCGCGCAAGTTTATCTCGAAGGCTTAATGTTGAAAAGGGTCATACAAGGATGAAACCTTTTCTTATGTTTTTTTACCTGTAAATCACTAAAGAAATAAAAATCAGCTTCACGCTGTATCCCGCACACACCAGGGTAGGCAGAGGGAACCTAGTGTTAAGAAGACATTCCGTTCCCCACTTTCTGCCGAATTCTAAAGTTATTTACGTTTATATTAACACACTTAACCACTAAAGGTAATCTTAATAATTTAATAGCTTGAAAAAATAAAAACACATTTTTTTTCAAGAGAACACATTAAAAAGACGAATGTAATGTGCACAAGCTCTATGTTTACTAGTAGAGCATCCAAGGTTTTTTGAGCTATCTTCCAATTCCACCATCAGAGCAATTCGATGGTACCATTATTATGGTTTCAATATTTTGTATGTGTTAATAGTAAAATACAAAAACTCATATTTAAAAAAAGTAGACTCAGAATGTCATTACAATATTTGTTTTCACGACTATATACTTTCAGGTATTATATGAGGTCTTTTGTGGTGCGGGGGCACAAATGTGTGACTGTAAACGCGAATGGTCGTGGGTTCTATCACCATTCGAGGAAATGAAATATTTATTTAAATTTATATTTTCATTTCTTCGCTCGTTGGAGAATTCCGCCACTCAACACGTAATGCTTCCAGAATTCGGCGGAGAATGAGGAATGGGGTATACTGCTATGTATGGAATACAGTGTGATAGAAATCTAACATAAATACAATAATATTTTTTTAGTTATTAATCAGAAGAAAAAAAAAGCCCATTATTTCTGTCTATAATATACGAACGCAATAAACGTAAGTCTCTAGTGGATAGGGAATGTATCCGTATAAGGAATGGCTATATGTGGGTTGTGTAATTGTGACGATCATAGCTCCATATATTATATACCAAGACTGAGTCCCTCGCGCATAGTTCGAGACCTCAAGTGTCCATTATATCTCGAACTTTTATCGGCACTTCATTGGAAACTGAAAGGACCAATCAATTTCCTGTACTGTCGACTGCGCGCCGTCGACATGTATTTCGTATGCTGACATAACTGACATTGATACAGGTAAAATAAAAACATGATTTTTATTTACGATTCTTTTTGAAAGATGTACATATAGTTACTGAGATTTTACCATTTTATTTTTTAACAGATTTACTAACAAATTTGTTGTAGTAATAACCAATTATAATATTTTTAAAATGTGTAACTTTAGCAACAATTATTAACATTTACTTTTAAGTATTGAAAACATGAAAATATAAAAAAAAATCAACATTAAATAGTAAGGCAAAGTATAGTTTTAAATTCGTTTTCGTTTTTGTTTAATTACTTTTATATATCCATACATTTTTGTGGTATTTTAAAAAATAATTGTTTCATTAATTTCCATTTTAATTTGTGGTTCTATTCAGACAATCCCGTATAATTGGATATGCATCAATAAATGTAGTTATTAAATCTACGGTATCAAAATAATACACTTATAACAAAACTAGCAAAACGTTAATTATTTTATGAATAACTATCATTTTGATTATAATTAATTAGGTAATTTAAATGTAGCAGCTCAACACGTAATGCCTTTGGAATTCGGCTCTGCATATCCAGCTGTGTGCGTACAGCGTACAGCGTGACAAAATAACACGTGACTATAAAATACTATATATATAAAATCGAAAGGTCTCATGACGAAATCTCAGAAACTACAAGTGCTAGGAATCTCAAATTTTGCATAGGAGTTATTTATAGGACGTAGGTGCTTGCTAAGACGGGATTTTGCAATATTCGACTTCCAAGGGGTTGTTTTTGGGGTCGAAAGTTTGTATGCAACTTCGTTACTACAAATGCTAGGAGTCTCAAATTTTGCATAAACGTCACTAGGACTTAGTCATGGAGACAGAAATTAATAATAACAGAGTTCACGCGGGTGAACTAGTATAACTATAAAGCTTAATTCAATCGTTAAAAGCGTAAAAACATGCGTTGTAATTAAAATATGGCGGGTACCAGATACCGCCGTGCTCCAACAGGTAACGGCGCTGTAACGACTCTGGAATTGTATTATCTGCGCGAGCTTGGAGCTGATTTGACATGTCAATACTGTTATCGTTTCTATTACCCCCACGCATGTGTCAATACTTGAGGAAATTTGTTTTTATAGCCAACGATTTAGATTTATATGACTATAACATATGAATGTTACCATAACAAAATATTTTTTTGTTTTAACATAGACAGAACACTTAGTATGTTATTTGTCACAAACACAAAAAGTTCTTTTTGGTTTGTTACATTTATTTAAAAAATATTTTATATAATCATATACATTGCTTTATATGTATATTATTAAATAAGTAAATATTTAATGAAACAAACTTTATAATATTGAGATAATAAAATCTTTTTGGTTATAATATGTGTCATAAATTAAAAAAAATGTTTATTATTTAGTTATAAAATGTTAAAATTGATTTGTTGATTTGTCACAGGCGCGCTGGAGGGCGGTCCTCTGGG